>JAUJYP020000358.1:0-141322 GCA_030674075.2 Linum usitatissimum | reverse complement strand
TTATGAAATTTGATAGTTCAACCGTAGTTTTGTTCCGTTTAAACTAGTTGTAATAATAAGAAAAAATATATATACCAACTAATACCAAAATAACGTACGGATGAATGAATAATCAAACCATATAATACGGTTGTATCTAGAACTAAAAAGTAGTTAAAAATCCTAAAATTTAGACTTCATATATCCATAATTATATGCGTAAGTTGCACTTTGTATTTCCTATAAGAATTTATATCTTTAAAAAGGATATAACCTAAAAATTAAGACATGATACGATACAATTTAATTTTTAATGATATTGTAATTATTTATTGAAAAAAGTATAAATTTATTAAAAAATAAATAAACTTATTTGTTTAATTAGATCGATGTTAATTTAGATAATACTATCTGTAAAAAAAAAAAAAAAAAAAAAAAAAAAAAAAAAAAAAAAAAAAAAAAAAAAAAAAAAAAAAAAAAAAAAAAAAAAAAAAAAAAAAAAAAAAAAAAAAAAAAAAAAAAAAAAAAAAAAAAAAAAAAAAAAAAAAAAAAAAAAAAAAAAAAAAAAAAAAAAAAAAAAAAAAAAAAAAAAAAAAAAAAAAAAAAAAAAAAAAAAAAAAAAAAAAAAAAAAAAAAAAAAAAAAAAAAAAAAAAAAAAAAAAAAAAAAAAAAAAAAAAATCCGCATGCCCTTTCACCCTTAACGCCTCATCTTAATTAGCTATATGTCTGAAAAACGAACAATTTAGGATTCTCCACTTGTGAAATGGAGTACATATCAGTTTAATGCAATATTTCCATAACCGTACCGGCCACAATATTGCAAAAATTAGTGCTATGAAATTTTATAGTCTAACGGTGGTTGTTGTAATGCTTTTAAAAACTATTTTTACTAATAAAGAAAAAATATATGTACCAACTAATACCAAGAATAACGCACTAGATGAATGAATAATCAAACCGTATACATGCGTGTTGTATCTAGAACTAAATAGAAGTTAAAAATGCTAAAATTTAGAAATAATATACCCATAATTATATGCGTAAGTTGCACTATGTTTCCTATAAGAATTTATATCTTTAATAAAGTATATAACCTAAAATTAAGATATATGATAAGATACAATTTAATTTTTAATGATATTTTGACTATTAATTGAAAAAAGTATAAATTTATTAAAAATAAATAAACTTATTTGTTTAATTAACTGATGTTAATTTAGATAATACTGTTTGCAAATTGTGTTATATAATTATGACAGAAAAATATAATCACAATATAACATAGTAATTGAGGATAGGTTTGCATTGTATATTTAATTTGATGTCTAGATTTCTTCTTTTAGATTCGTCAAGTAAATCCAACTAAAATGATATGAACTTCATATATTCTAGTGGTAATGTACACAATGATGAGGTTGACCGATAAGAAGTATGGACGCATGGTAATTAATAATGTTCCCACACATGGCGTATGAGATAGTCATGCATACATCTACGCATGCCCTTTTACGGTTAACGTCTCACCGTAGTTGGCTATATTTATGAAAAGTGAACAATTTAGGATTCTCCACTTTTGAAATGGAGTACATATCGGTTTAAAGCAATGTTTTCATAACCGTACCGCCACAATATTGGAAAGTTTAGTGTTATGAAATTTGATGGTTCAACCGTGGTTTTGTTACCGTTTTAAACTAGTTGTAATAATAAAGAAAAAATATATGTACCAACTAATACGAAAATAACGTACGGATGAATGAATAATCAAACCGGATAATACTGGTTGTATCTAGAACTAAAAAGTAGTTAAAAATCCTAAAATTTAGACTTCATATATCCATAATTATATGCGTAAGTTGCACTGTATTTCCTATAAGAATTTATATCTTAAAAAAGTATATAACCTAAAATTAAGATATGATATGATACAATTTAATTTTTTAATGATATTTTAATTATTAATTGAAAAAAGTATAAATTTATTAAAAATAAATAAACTTATTTGTTTAATTAGACTGATGTTAATTTAGATAATACTATTTGCAAATTGTGTTATATAATTATGAAACGAGAAAAAATATAATCACAATATCGAGCCTAACATAGTAATTGAGGATAGGTTTGCATTGTATATTTAATTTGATGTCTAGATTTCTTCTTTTAGATTCGTCAAGTAAATCCAACTAAAATGATATGAACTTATATATTCTAGTGGTAATGTACACAATGATGAGGTTGACCGATAAGAAGTATGGACGCATGGTAATTAATAATGTTCCCACACATGGCGTATGAGATAGTCATGCATACATCTGCATGCCCTTTTACGGTTAACGTCTCACCTTTGTTGGATATATTTATGAAAAGTGAATAATTTAGGATTCTCCACTTTTGAAATGGAGTACATATCAGTTTAAAGTAATGTTTTCATAACCGTCACATACAATATTGGAAAGTTTAGTGTTATGAAATTTGATGGTTCAACCGTGGTTTTGTTACCGTTTAAACTAGTTGTAATAATAAAGAAAAAATATATATGTACCAACTAATACCAAAAATAACGTACGGATGAATGAATAATCAAACCGGATAATACGGTTGTATCTAGAACTAAAAAGTAGTTAAAAATCCTAAAATTTAGACTTCATATATCCATAATTATATGCGTAAGTTGCTATATTTTATAAGAATTTATATCTTAAAAAAGTATATAACCTAAAATTAAGATGTGATATGATACAATTTAATTTTTAATGATATTTTAATTATTAATTGAAAAAAGTATAAATTTATTAAAAATAAATAAACTTATTTGTTTAATTAGACTGATGTTAATTTAGATAATACTTGTTTGCAAATTGTGTTATATAATTATGAAACAGAAAAAATATAATCACAATATCGAGCCTAACATAGTAATTGAGGATAGGTTTGCATTGTATATTTAATTTGATGTCTAGATTTCTTCTTTTAGATTCGTCAAGTAAATCCAACTAAAATGATATGAACTTCATATATTCTAGTGGTAATGTACACAATGATGAGGTTGACCGATAAGAAGTATGGACGCGTGGTAATTAATAATGTTCCCACACATGGCGTATGAGATAGTCATGCATACATCTGCACCCTTTTACGGTTAACGTCTCACCGTAGTTGGCTATATTTATGAAAAGTGAACAATTTAGGATTCTCCACTTTGAAATGGAGTACATATCGGTTTAAAGCAATGTTTTCATAACCGTACCGGCCACAATATTGGAAAGTTTAGTGTTATGAAATTTGATGGTTCAACCGTGGTTTTGTTACCGTTTAAACTAGTTGTAATAATAAAGAAAAAATATATGTACCAACTAATACCAAAATAACGTACGGATGAATGAATAATCAAACCGGATAATACGGTTGTATCTAGAACTAAAAAGTAGTTAAAAATCCTAAAATTTAGACTTCATATATCCATAATTATATGCGTAAGTTGCCTTATATTTCCTATAAGAATTTATATCTTAAAAAAGTATATAACCTAAAATTAAGATGTGATATGATACAATTTAATTTTTAATGATATTTTAATTATTAATTGAAAAAAGTATAAATTTATTAAAAATAAATAAACTTATTTGTTTAATTAGACGATGTTAATTTAGATAATACTTGTTTGCAAATTGTGTTATATAATTATGAAACAGAAAAAATATAATCACAATATCGAGCCTAACATAGTAATTGAGGATAGGTTTGCATTGTATATTTAATTTGATGTCTAGATTTCTTCTTTTAGATTCGTCAAGTAAATCCAACTAAAATGATATGAACTTCATATATTAGTGGTAATGTACACAATGATGAGGTTGACCGATAAGAAGTATGGACGCGTGGTAATTAATAATGTTCCCACACATGGCGTATGAGATAGTCATGCATACATGCGCATGCCCTTTTACGGTTAACGTCTCACGTAGTTGGCTATATTTATGAAAAGTGAACAATTTAGGATTCTCCACTTTGAAATGGAGTACATATCGGTTTAAAGCAATGTTTTCATAACCGTACCGCCCACAATATTGGAAAGTTTAGTGTTATGAAATTTGATGGTTCAACCGTGGTTTTGTTACCGTTTAAACTAGTTGTAATAATAAAGAAAAAATATATATACCAACTAATACCAAAATAACGTACGGATGAATTAATAATCAAACCGGATAATACGGTTGTATCTAGAACTAAAAAGTAGTTAAAAATCCTAAAATTTAGACTTCATATATCCATAATTATATGCGTAAGTTACTATATTTCTATAAGAATTTATATCTTAAAAAAAGTATATAACCTAAAATTAAGATGTGATATGATACAATTTAATTTTTAATGATATTTTAATTATTAATTGAAAAAAGTATAAATTTATTAAAAATAAATAAACTTATTTGTTTAATTAGACGATGTTAATTTAGATAATACTATTTGCAAATTGTGTTATATAATTATGAAACAGAAAAAATATAATCACAATATCGAGCCTAACATAGTAATTGAGGATAGGTTTGCATTGTATATTTAATTTGATGTCTAGATTTCTTCTTTTAGATTCGTCAAGTAAATCCAACTAAAATGATATGAACTTCATATATTTTAGTGGTAATGTACACAATGATGAGGTTTACCGATAAGAAATATGGACGCGTGGTAATTAATAATGTTCCCACACATGGCGTATGAGATAGTCATGCATACATCTGCATGCCCTTTTACGGTTAACGTCTCACGTAGTTGGCTATATTTATGAAAAGTGAACAATTTAGGATTCTCCACTTTTGAAATGGAGTACATATCGGTTTAAAGCAATGTTTTCATAATCGGCCCACAATATTGGAAAGTTTAGTGTTATGAAATTTGATGGTTCAACCGTGGTTTTGTTACGTTTAAACTAGTTGTAATAATAAAGAAAAAATATATGTACCAACTAATACCAAAATAACGTACGGATGAATGAATAATCAAATATAATACGGTTGTATCTAGAACTAAAAAGTAGTTAAAAATCCTATAATTTAGACTCCATATATCCATAATTATATGCGTAAGTTGCACTATATTTCCTATAAGAATTTATATCTTAAAAAAGTATATAACCTAAAATTAAGGTGTGATACGATTCAATTTAATTTTTAATGATATTTTAATTATTAATTGAAAAAAGTATAAATTTATTAAAAATAAATAAACTTATTTGTTTAATTAGTGATGTTAATTTAGATAATACTTGTTTGCAAATTGTGTTATATAATTATGAAACGAAAAAATATAATCACAATATCGAGCCTAACATAGTAATTGAGGATAGGTTTGCATTGTATATTTAATTTGATGTCTAGATTTCTTCTTTTAGATTCGTCAAGTAAATCCAACTAAAATGATATGAACTTCATATATTCTAGTGGTAATGTACACAATGATGAGGTTGACCGATAAGAAGTATGGACGCGTGGTAATTAATAATGTTCCCACACATGGCGTATGAGATAGTCATGCATACATGCGCATGCCCTTACGGTTAACGTCTCACCGTAGTTGGCTATATTTATGAAAAGTGAACAATTTAGGATTCTCCACTTTTGAAATGGAGTACATATCGGTTTAAAGCAATGTTTTCATAACCGTACCGCAATATTGGAAAGTTTAGTGTTATGAAATTTGATGGTTCAACCGTGGTTTTGTTACCGTTTAAACTAGTTGTAATAATAAAGAAAAAATATATGTACCAACTAATACCAAAATAACGTACGGATGAATGAATAATCAAACCGGATAATACTAGGTTGTATCTAGAACTAAAAAGTAGTTAAAAATCCTAAAATTTAGACTTCATATATCCATAATTATATGCGTAAGTTGCACATATTTCCTATAAGAATTTATATCTTAAAAAATATAAACTAAAATTAAGATGTGATATGATACAATTTAATTTTTAATGATATTTTAATTATTAATTGAAAAAAGTATAAATTTATTAAAAATAAATAAACTTATTTGTTTAATTAGACTGATGTTAATTTAGATAATACTTTGCAAATTGTGTTATATAATTATGAAACAGAAAAATATAATCACAATATCGAGCCTAACATAGTAATTGAGGATAGGTTTGCATTGTATATTTAATTTGATGTCTAGATTTCTTCTTTTAGATTCGTCAAGTAAATCCAACTAAAATGATATGAACTTCATATATTCTAGTAATGTACACAATGATGAGGTTGAGATAAGAAGTATGGACGCGTGGTAATTAATAATGTTCCCACACATGGCGTATGAGATAGTCATGCATACATGCATGCCCTTTTACGGTTAACGTCTCACCAGTTGGCTATATTTATGAAAAGTGAACAATTTAGGATTCTCCACTTTTGAAATGGAGTACATATCAGTTTAAAGCAATCATACACCGCCACAATATTGGAAAGTTTAGTGTTATGAAATTTGATGGTTCAACCGTGGTTTTGTTACCGTTTAAACTAGTTGTAATAATAAAGAAAAAATATATGTACCAACTAATACCAAAATAACGTACGGATGAATGAATAATCAAACCGGATAATACCGGTTGTATCTAGAACTAAAAAGTAGTTAAAAATCCTAAAATTTAGACTTCATATATCCATAATTATATGCGTAAGTTGCCTATATTTCTATAAGAATTTATATCTTAAAAAATATATAACCTAAAATTAAGATGTGATATGATACAATTTAATTTTTTAATGATATTTTAATTATTAATTGAAAAAAGTATAAATTTATTAAAAATAAATAAACTTATTTGTTTAATTAGACTGATGTTAATTTAGATAATACTTGTTTGCAAATTGTGTTATATAATTATGAAACGAGAAAAAATATAATCACAATATCGAGCCTAACATAGTAATTGAGGATAGGTTTGCATTGTATATTTAATTTGATGTCTAGATTTCTTCTTTTAGATTCGTCAAGTAAATCCAACTAAAATGATATGAACTTCATATATTCAGTGGTAATGTACACAATGATGAGGTTGACCGATAAGAAGTATGGACGCGTGGTAATTAATAATGTTCCCACACATGGCGTATGAGATAGTCATGCATATATCTGCATGCCCTTTTACGGTTAACGTCTCACCTTAATTGGCTATATTTATGAAAAGTGAACAATTTAGGATTCTCCACTTTTGAAATGGAGTACATATCGGTTTAAAGCAATGTTTCATAACCGTACCGGCCACAATATTGGAAAGTTTACTGTTATGAAATTTGATGGTTCAACCGTGGTTTTGTTACCGTTTAAACTAGTTGTAATAATAAAGAAAAAATATATGTACCAACTAATACGAAAAATAACGTACGGATGAATTAATAATCAAACCGGATAATACTGGTTGTATCTAGAAAAAGTAGTTAAAAATCCTAAAATTTAGACTTCATATATCCATAATTATATGCGTAAGTTGCCTATATTTCATAAGAATTTATATCTTAAAAAAGTATATAACCTAAAATTAAGATGTGATATGATACAATTTAATTTTTAATGATATTTTAATTATTAATTGAAAAAAGTATAAATTTATTAAAAATAAATAAACTTATTTGTTTAATTAGACTGATGTTAATTTAGATAATACTATTTGCAAATTGTTTATATAATTATGAAACAAAAAAAATATAATCACAATATCGAGCCTAACATAGTAATTGAGGATAGGTTTGCATTGTATATTTAATTTGATGTCTAGATTTCATCTTTTAGATTCGTCAAGTAAATCCAACTAAAATGATATGAACTTCATATATTCTAGTGGTAATGTACACAATGATGAGGTTGACCGATAAGAAGTATGGACGCATGGTAATTAATAATGTTCCCACACATGGCGTATGAGATAGTCATGCATATATACGCATGCCCTTTTACTGTTAACATCTCACCGTAGTTGGCTATATTTATGAAAAGTGAACAATTTTGGGTTCTCCACTTTTGAAATGGAGTACATATCAGTTTAAAGCAATGTTTCATAACCGTACCGGCCACAATATTGGAAAGTTTAGTGTTATGAAATTTGATGGTTCAACCGTGGTTTTGTTACCGTTTAAACTAGTTGTAATAATAAAGAAAAAATATATGTACCAACTAATACCAAAAATAACGTACGGATGAATGAATAATCAAACCGGATAATACTGGTTGTATCTAGAACTAAAAAGTAGTTAAAAATCCTAAAATTTAGACTTCATATATCCATAATTATATGCGTAAGTTACTATATTTCCTATAAGAATTTATATCTTAAAAAAGTATATAACCTAAAATTAAGATGTGATATGATACAATTTAATTTTTTAATGATATTTTAATTATTAATTGAAAAAGTATAAATTTATTAAAAATAAATAAACTTATTTGTTTAATTAGACGATGTTAATTTAGATAATACTTATTTGCAAATGTGTTATATAATTATGAAACAGAAAAATATAATCACAATATCGAGCCTAACATAGTAATTGAGGATAGGTTTGCATTGTATATTTAATTTGATGTCTAGATTTCATCTTTTAGATTCGTCAAGTAAATCCAACTAAAATGATATGAACTTCATATATTCTAGTGGTAATGTACACAATGATGAGGTTGACCGATAAGAAGTATGGACGCATGGTAATTAATAATGTTCCCACACATGGCGTATGAGATAGTCATGCATATCACATGCCCTTTTACGGTTAACGTCTCACCTAATTGGCTATATTTATGAAAAGTGAACAATTTAGGATTCTCCACTTTTGAAATGGAGTACATATCGGTTTAAAGCAATGTTTCATAACATACCGGCCACAATATTGGAAAGTTTAGTGTTATGAAATTTGATGGTTCAACCGTGGTTTTGTTACCGTTTAAACTAGTTAATAATAAAAAAAAATATATATACCAACTAATACCAAAAATAACGTACGGATGAATTAATAATCAAACCGGATAATACTGGTTGTATCTAGAACTAAAAAGTAGTTAAAAATCCTAAAATTTAGACTTCATATATCCATAATTATATGCGTAAGTTGCCTTATATTTCCTATAAGAATTTATATCTTAAAAAGTATATAACCTAAAATTAAGATGTGATATGATACAATTTAATTTTTTAATGATATTTTAATTATTAATTGAAAAAAGTATAAATTTATTAAAAATAAATAAACTTATTTGTTTAATTAGACGATGTTAATTTAGATAATACTTTTGCAAATTGTGTTATATAATTATGAAACGAAAAAAATATAATCACAATATCGAGCCTAACATAGTAATTGAGGATAGGTTTGCATTGTATATTTAATTTGATGTCTAGATTTCTTCTTTTAGATTCGTCAAGTAAATCCAACTAAAATGATATGAACTTCATATATTCTGTGGTAAAGTACACAATGATGAGGTTGACCGATAAGAAGTATGGACGCGTGGTAATTAATAATGTTCCCACACATGGCGTATGAGATAGTCATGCATATCTATGCATGCCCTTTTACGGTTAACGTCTCACCTAGTTGGCTATATTTATGAAAAGTGAACAATTTAGGATTCTCCACTTTTGAAATGGAGTACATATCGGTTTAAAGCAATGTTTTCATATACGCACAATATTGGAAAGTTTAGTGTTATGAAATTTGATGGTTCAACCGTGGTTTTGTTACCGTTTAAACTAGTTGTAATAATAAAGAAAAAATATATGTACCAACTAATACCAAAAATAACGTACGGATGAATTAATAATCAAACCGGATAATCTTGGTTGTATAGAACTAAAAAGTAGTTAAAAATCCTAAAATTTAGACTTCATATATCCATAATTATATGCGTAAGTTGTATATTTCCTTTATAGAATTTATATCTTAAAAAAGTATATAACCTAAAATTAAGATGTGATATGATACAATTTAATTTTTAATGATATTTTAATTATTAATTGAAAAAAGTATAAATTTATTAAAAATAAATAAACTTATTTGTTTAATTAGACTGATGTTAATTTAGATAATACTTTTAAATTGTGTTATATAATTATGAAACGAGAAAAAATATAATCACAATATCGAGCCTAACATAGTAATTGAGGATAGGTTTGCATTGTATATTTAATTTGATGTCTAGATTTCTTCTTTTAGATTCGTCAAGTAAATCCAACTAAAATGATATGAACTTCATATATTCTGTGGTAATGTACACAATGATGAGGTTGACCGATAAGAATATGGACGCATGGTAATTAATAATGTTCCCACACATGGCGTATGAGATAGTCATGCATATATCTCACATGCCCTTTTACGGTTAACGTCTCACCGTAGTTGGCTATATTTATGAAAAGTGAACAATTTAGGATTCTCCTTTTGAAATGGAGTACATATCGGTTTAAAGCAATGTTTCATAACCGTACCGGCCACAATATTGGAAAGTTTAGTGTTATGAAATTTGATGGTTCAACCATGGTTTTGTTACCGTTTAAACTAGTTGTAATAATAAAGAAAAAATATATGTACCAACTAATACCAAAATAACGTACGGATGAATGAATAATCAAACCGGATAATACTGTTGTATCTAGAACTAAAAAGTAGTTAAAAATCCTAAAATTTAGACTTCATATATCCATAATTATATGCGTAAGTTGCCTTGTATTTCCTATAAGAATTTATATCTTAAAAAAGTATATAACCTAAAATTAAGATGTGATATGATACAATTTAATTTTTAATGATATTTTAATTATTAATTGAAAAAAGTATAAATTTATTAAAAATAAATAAACTTATTTGTTTAATTAGACTGATGTTAATTTAGATAATACTATTTGCAAATTGTGTTATATAATTATGAAACGAGAAAAATATAATCACAATATCGAGCCTAACATAGTAATTGAGGATAGGTTTGCATTGTATATTTAATTTGATGTCTAGATTTCTTCTTTTAGATTCGTCAAGTAAATCCAACTAAAATGATATGAACTTCATATATTCTAGTGGTAATGTACACAATGATGAGGTTGACCGATAAGAAGTATGGACGCGTGGTAATTAATAATGTTCCCACACATGGCGTATGAGATAGTCATGCATACATACATGCCCTTTTACGGTTAACGTCTCACCTAATTGGCTATATTTATGAAAAGTGAACAATTTAGGATTCTCCACTTTTGAAATGGAGTACATATCGGTTTAAAGCAATATTTCATAACCGTACCGCCACAATATTGGAAAGTTTAGTGTTATGAAATTTGATGGTTCAACATGGTTTTGTTACCGTTTAAACTAGTTGTAATAATAAAGAAAAAATATATGTACCAACTAATAAAAATAACGTGGATGATTAATAATCAAACCGGATAATACTGGTTGTATAGAACTAAAAAGTAGTTAAAAATCCTAAAATTTAGACTTCATATATCCATAATTATATGCGTAAGTTACTTATTTCCTATATAAGAATTTATATCTTAAAAAATATATAACCTAAAATTAAGATGTGATATGATACAATTTAATTTTTAATGATATTTTAATTATTAATTGAAAAAGTATAAATTTATTAAAAATAAATAAACTTATTTGTTTAATTAGACGATGTTAATTTAGATAATACTATTTGCAAATTGTGTTATATAATTATGAAACGGAAAAATATAATCACAATATCGAGCAACATAGTAATTGAGGATAGGTTTGCATTGTATATTTAATTTGATGTCTAGATTTCTTCTTTTAGATTCGTCAAGTAAATCCAACTAAAATGATATGAACATTATATTAGTGGTAATGTACACAATGATGAGGTTGACCGATAAGAAGTATGGACGCATGGTAATTAATAATGTTCCCACACATGGCGTATGAGATAGTCATGCATACATCTGCATGCCCTTTTACGGTTAACGTCTCACCGTAGTTGGCTATATTTATGAAAAGTGAACAATTTAGGATTCTCCACTTTTGAAATGGAGTACATATCAGTTTAAAGCAATGTTTTCATAACCGTACGGCCACAATATTGGAAAGTTTAGTGTTATGAAATTTGATGGTTCAACCGTGGTTTTGTTACCGTTTAAACTAGTTGTAATAATAAAGAAAAAATATATGTACCAACTAATACCAAAAATAACGTACGGATGAATGAATAATCAAACCGGATAATACTTGGTTGTATCTAGAACTAAAAAGTAGTTAAAAATCCTAAAATTTAGACTTCATATATCCATAATTATATGCGTAAGTTGCCTTGTATTTCCTATAAGAATTTATATCTTAAAAAAGTATATAACCTAAAATTAAGATGTGATATGATACAATTTAATTTTTTAATGATATTTTAATTATTAATTGAAAAAATTATTAAAAATAAATAAACTTATTTGTTTAATTAGACTGATGTTAATTTAGATAATACTATTTGCAAATTGTGTTATATAATTATGAAACGAAAAAATATAATCACAATATCGAGCCTAACATAGTAATTGAGGATAGGTTTGCATTGTATATTTAATTTGATGTCTAGATTTCTTCTTTTAGATTCGTCAAGTAAATCCAACTAAAATGATATGAACTTCATATATTATGTGGTAAAGTACACAATGATGAGGTTGACATAAGAAGTATGGACGCATGGTAATTAATAATGTTCCCACACATGGCGTATGAGATAGTCATGCATACATCTATATGCCCTTTACGGTTAACGTCTCACCGTAGTTGGCTATATTTATGAAAAGTGAACAATTTAGGATTCTCCACTTTTGAAATGGAGTACATATCGGTTTAAAGCAATGTTTTCATAACGTACCGGCCACAATATTGGAAAGTATAGTGTTATGAAATTTGATGGTTCAACCGTGGTTTTGTTACCGTTTAAACTAGTTGTAATAATAAAGAAAAAATATATGTACCAACTAATACCAAAAATAACGTACGGATGAATGAATAATCAAACCGGATAATCTTGGTTGTATCTAGAACTAAAAGTAGTTAAAAATCCTAAAATTTAGACTTCATATATCCATAATTATATGCGTAAGTTGCACTATATTTCCTATAAGAATTTATATCTTAAAAAAAGTATATAACCTAAAATTAAGATGTGATATGATACAATTTAATTTTTTAATGATATTTTAATTATTAATTGAAAAAAGTATAAATTTATTAAAAATAAATAAACTTATTTGTTTAATTAGACTGATGTTAATTTAGATAATACTTTTTGCAAATTGTGTTATATAATTATGAAACAGAAAAATATCACAATATCGATAACATAGTAATTGAGGATAGGTTTGCATTGTATATTTAATTTGATGTCTAGATTTCTTCTTTTAGATTCGTCAAGTAAATCCAACTAAAATGATATGAACTTCATATATTCGTGGTAAAGTACACAATGATGAGGTTGACCGATAAGAAGTATGGACGCATGGTAATTAATAATGTTCACACATGGCGTATGAGATAGTCATGCATACATCTGCATGCCCTTTTACGGTTAACGTCTCACCTAGTTGGCTATATTTATGAAAAGTGAACAATTTAGGATTCTCCACTTTTGAAATGGAGTACATATCGGTTTAAAGCAATGTTTTCATAACGTACCGGCCACAATATTGGAAAGTTTAGTGTTATGAAATTTGATGGTTCAGTGGTTTTGTTACCGTTTAAACTAGTTGTAATAATAAAGAAAAAATATATGTACCAACTAATAAAAATAACGTACGGATGAATTAATAATCAAACGGATAATACGGTTTGTATCTAGAATTAAAAAGTAGTTAAAAATCCTAAAATTTAGACTTCATATATCCATAATTATATGCGTAAGTTTTATATTTCCTATAAGAATTTATATCTTAAAAAAGTATATAACCTAAAATTAAGATGTGATATGATACAATTTAATTTTTTAATGATATTTTAATTATTAATTGAAAAAAATAAATTTATTAAAAATAAATAAACTTATTTGTTTAATTAGACGATGTTAATTTAGATAATACTTTTGCAAATTGTGTTATATAATTATGAAACGAAAAAAATATAATCACAATATCGAGCCTAACATAGTAATTGAGGATAGGTTTGCATTGTATATTTAATTTGATGTCTAGATTTCTTCTTTTAGATTCGTCAAGTAAATCCAACTAAAATGATATGAACTTCATATATTCTAGTGGTAAAGTACACAATGATGAGGTTGACCGATAAGAAGTATGGACGCATGGTAATTAATAATGTTCCCACACATGGCGTATGAGATAGTCATGCATATATCTCTATGCCCTTTTACGGTTAACGTCTCACCTAGTTGGCTATATTTATGAAAAGTGAACAATTTAGGATTCTCCACTTTTGTGAAATGGAGTACATATCGGTTTAAAGCAATGTTTCATAACCGTACCGCCAACAATATTGGAAAGTTTAGTGTTATGAAATTTGATGGTTCAACCGTGGTTTTGTTACCGTTTAAACTAGTTGTAATAATAAAGAAAAAATATATGTACCAACTAATACCAAAAATAACGTACGGATGAATTAATAATCAAACCGGATAATACGGTTGTATCTAGAACTAAAAAGTAGTTAAAAATCCTAAAATTTAGACTTCATATATCCATAATTATATGCGTAAGTTGCCTGTATTTCCTATAAGAATTTATATCTTAAAAAAGTATATAACCTAAAATTAAGATGTGATATGATACAATTTAATTTTTTAATGATATTTTAATTATTAATTGAAAAAAGTATAAATTTATTAAAAATAAATAAACTTATTTGTTTAATTAGACTGATGTTAATTTAGATAATACTTTTTGCAAATTGTGTTATATAATTATGAAAAAAAAAAATATCGAGCCAACATAGTAATTGAGGATAGGTTTGCATTGTATATTTAATTTGATGTCTAGATTTCTTCTTTTAGATTCGTCAAGTAAATCCAACTAAAATGATATGAACTTCATATATTCTAGTGGTAAAGTACACAATGATGAGGTTGATAAGAAGTATGGACGCATGGTAATTAATAATGTTCCCACATATGAGATAGTCATGCATATATCATGTACCCTTTTACGGTTAACGTCTCACCGTAGTTGGCTATATTTATGAAAAGTGAACAATTTAGGATTCTCCACTTTTGAAATGGAGTACATATCGGTTTAAAGCAATGTTTTCATAACCGTACCGGCTGATATTGGAAAGTTTAGTGTTATGAAATTTGATGGTTCAACCGTGGTTTTGTTACCGTTTAAACTAGTTGTAATAATAAAGAAAAAATATATATACCAACTAATACAAAATAACGTACGGATGAATTAATAATCAAACCGGATAATACTGGTTGTATCTAGAATTAAAAAGTAGTTAAAAATCCTAAAATTTAGACTTCATATATCCATAATTATATGCGTAAGTTACTTATATTTCCTATAAGAATTTATATCTTAAAAAAAGTATATAACCTAAAATTAAGATGTGATATGATACAATTTTATTTAATGATATTTTAATTATTAATTGAAAAATATATTTAAATAAATAAACTTATTTGTTTAATTAGATCGATGTTAATTTAGATAATACTTGTTTGCAAATTGTTTTATATAATTATGAAACGAAAAAATATAATCATAATATCGAGCCTAACATAGTAATTGAGGATAGGTTTGCATTGTATATTTAATTTGATGTCTAGATTTCTTCTTTTAGATTCGTCAAGTAAATCCAACTAAAATGATATGAACTTCATATATTCGGTGGTAAAGTACACAATGATGAGGTTGACCGATAAGAAGTATGGACGTGGTAATTAATAATGTTCCCACACATGGCGTATGAGATAGTCATGCATATATGCATGCCCTTTTACGGTTAACGTCTCACCGTAGTTGGCTATATTTATGAAAAGTGAACAATTTAGGATTCTCCACTTTTGAAATGGAGTACATATCGGTTTAAAGCAATGTTTCATAACGTACCCCACAATATTGGAAAGTTTAGTGTTATGAAATTTGATGGTTCAACCGTGGTTTTGTTACGTTTAAACTAGTTGTAATAATAAAGAAAAATATATATACCAACTAATACAAAAAATAACGTACGGATGAATTAATAATCAAACCGGATATCTTTTGGTTGTATAAGAACTAAAAAGTAGTTAAAAATCCTAAAATTTAGACTTCATATATCCATAATTATATGCGTAAGTTGCCTTATATTTCCTATAAGAATTTATATCTTAAAAAAAGTATATAACCTAAAATTAAGATGTGATATGATACAATTTAATTTTTAATGATATTTTAATTATTAATTGAAAAAAGTATAAATTTATTAAAAATAAATAAACTTATTTGTTTAATTAGACTGATGTTAATTTAGATAATACTTTTTGCAAATTGTGTTATATAATTATGAAACGAGAAAAATATCGAGCCTAACATAGTAATTGAGGATAGGTTTGCATTGTATATTTAATTTGATGTCTAGATTTCTTCTTTTAGATTCGTCAAGTAAATCCAACTAAAATGATATGAACTTCATATATTATGTGGTAAAGTACACAATGATGAGGTTGACCGATAAGAAGTATGGACGCATGGTAATTAATAATGTTCCCACACATGGCGTATGAGATAGTCATGCATACATCTGCATGCCCTTACGGTTAACGTCTCACCGTAGTTGGCTATATTTATGAAAAGTGAACAATTTAGGATTCTCCACTTTTGAAATGGAGTACATATCGGTTTAAAGCAATGTTTTCATAACCGCGCCACAATATTGGAAAGTTTAGTGTTATGAAATTTGATGGTTCAAGTGGTTTTACCGTTTAAACTAGTTGTAATAATAAAGAAAAATATATATACCAACTAATACAAAAATAACGTACGGATGAATTAATAATCAAACCGGATAATACGGTTGTATCTAGAACTAAAAAGTAGTTAAAAATCCTAAAATTTAGACTTCATATATCCATAATTATATGCGTAAGTTGCCTTATATTTCCTATAAGAATTTATATCTTAAAAAAAGTATATAACCTAAAATTAAGATGTGATATGATACAATTTAATTTTTTAATGATATTTTAATTATTAATTGAAAAAAAAATTTATTAAAAATAAATAAACTTATTTGTTTAATTAGACTGATGTTAATTTAGATAATCTTTTTTTGCAAATTGTTATATAATTATGAAACGAAAAAAATATAATCACAATATCGAGCCTAACATAGTAATTGAGGATAGGTTTGCATTGTATATTTAATTTGATGTCTAGATTTCTTCTTTTAGATTCGTCAAGTAAATCCAACTAAAATGATATGAACTTCATATATTCTGGTGGTAAAGTACACAATGATGAGGTTGACCGATAAGAAGTATGGACGCATGGTAATTAATAATGTTCCCACACATGGCGTATGAGATAGTCATGCATACATATGCCCTTTTACGGTTAACGTCTCACCGTAGTTGGCTATATTTATGAAAAGTGAACAATTTAGGATTCTCCACTTTTGAAATGGAGTACATATCGGTTTAAAGCAATGTTTCATAACCGTACCGGCCACAATATTGGAAAGTTTAGTGTTATGAAATTTGATGGTTCAACCGTGGTTTTGTTACCGTTTAAACTAGTTGTAATAATAAAGAAAAAATATATATACCAACTAATACAAAAATAACGTACGGATGAATTAATAATCAAAGGATAATACTTGGTTGTATCTAGAATTAAAAAGTAGTTAAAAATCCTAAAATTTAGACTTCATATATCCATAATTATATGCGTAAGTTGCACTTATATTTCCTATAAGAATTTATATCTTAAAAAAGTATATAACCTAAAATTAAGATGTGATATGATACAATTTAATTTTTAATGATATTTTAATTATTAATTGAAAAAAGTATAAATTTATTAAAAATAAATAAACTTATTTGTTTAATTAGACTGATGTTAATTTAGATAATACTTTTTGCAAATTGTTTTATATAATTATGAAACGAAAAAAATATCGAGCCAACATAGTAATTGAGGATAGGTTTGCATTGTATATTTAATTTGATGTCTAGATTTCTTCTTTTAGATTCGTCAAGTAAATCCAACTAAAATGATATGAACTTCATATATTAGTGGTAAAGTACACAATGATGAGGTTGACCGATAAGAAGTATGGACGCATGGTAATTAATAATGTTCCCACATGGCGTATGAGATAGTCATGCATACATACGCATGCCCTTTTACGGTTAACGTCTCACCGTAGTTGGCTATATTTATGAAAAGTGAACAATTTAGGATTCTCCACTTTTGAAATGGAGTACATATCAGTTTAAAGCAATGTTTTCATAGTACCGCCCACAATATTGGAAAGTTTAGTGTTATGAAATTTGATGGTTCAACCGTGGTTTTGTTACCGTTTAAACTAGTTGTAATAATAAAGAAAAAATATATATACCAACTAATACAAAAATAACGTACGGATGAATTAATAATCAAACCGGATAATACTGGTTGTATCTAGAATTAAAAAGTAGTTAAAAATCCTAAAATTTAGACTTCATATATCCATAATTATATGCGTAAGTTGCCTTATATTTCCTATAAGAATTTATATCTTAAAAAAGTATATAACCTAAAATTAAGATGTGATATGATACAATTTAATTTTTTAATGATATTTTAATTATTAATTGAAAAAAATTTATTAAAAATAAATAAACTTATTTGTTTAATTAGATCGATGTTAATTTAGATAATACTTTTTGCAAATTGTTTTATATAATTATGAAACGAGAAAAAATATAATCACAATATCGAGCCTAACATAGTAATTGAGGATAGGTTTGCATTGTATATTTAATTTGATGTCTAGATTTCTTCTTTTAGATTCGTCAAGTAAATCCAACTAAAATGATATGAACTTCATATATTCGGTGGTAAAGTACACAATGATGAGGTTGACCGATAAGAAGTATGGACGCATGGTAATTAATAATGTTCCCACACATGGCGTATGAGATAGTCATGCATACATCTATATGCCCTTTTACGGTTAACGTCTCACCGTAGTTGGCTATATTTATGAAAAGTGAACAATTTAGGATTCTCCACTTTTGAAATGGAGTACATATCGGTTTAAAGCAATGTTTTCATAACCGTACCGGCCACAATATTGGAAAGTTTAGTGTTATGAAATTTGATGGTTCAAGTGGTTTTGTTACCGTTTAAACTAGTTGTAATAATAAAGAAAAAATATATATACCAACTAATACAAAAATAACGTACGGATGAATTAATAATCAAACGGATAATCTTGGTTGTATATGAATTAAAAAGTAGTTAAAAATCCTAAAATTTAGACTTCATATATCCATAATTATATGCGTAAGTTGCCTTATTTTCCTATAAGAATTTATATCTTAAAAAAGTATATAACCTAAAATTAAGATGTGATATGATACAATTTTATTTTTTAATGATATTTTAATTATTAATTGAAAAAAGTATAAATTTATTAAAAATAAATAAACTTATTTGTTTAATTAGACTGATGTTAATTTAGATAATACTTTTGCAAATTGTTTTATATAATTATGAAACGAGAAAATATAATCACATCGAGCCTTAGTAATTGAGGATAGGTTTGCATTGTATATTTAATTTGATGTCTAGATTTCTTCTTTTAGATTCGTCAAGTAAATCCAACTAAAATGATATGAACTTCATATATTCTGGTGGTAAAGTACACAATGATGAGGTTGACCGATAAGAAGTATGGACGCATGGTAATTAATAATGTTCCCACACATGGCGTATGAGATAGTCATGCATACATGCATGCCCTTTTACGGTTAACGTCTCACCGTAGTTGGCTATATTTATGAAAAGTGAACAATTTAGGATTCTCCACTTTTGAAATGGAGTACATATCGGTTTAAAGCAATGTTTTCATAACCGTACCGCCCACAATATTGGAAAGTTTAGTGTTATGAAATTTGATGGTTCAACCGTGGTTTTGTTACCGTTTAAACTAGTTGTAATAATAAAGAAAAAATATATATACAACTAATACAAAAATAACGTACGGATGAATTAATAATCAAACCGGATAATACGGTTGTATATAGAACTAAAAAGTAGTTAAAAATCCTAAAATTTAGACTTCATATATCCATAATTATATGCGTAAGTTGCATTATATTTCCTATAAGAATTTATATCTTAAAAAAAAGTATGTAACCTAAAATTAAGATGTGATATGATACAATTTAAATTTTTAATTATATTTTAATTATTAATTAGGAAAAGTATAAATTTATTATAAATAAATAAAGCTTATTTGTTTAATTAGACTCATGTTAATTTAGATAATACTTTTTGCAAGAGAGAGAGAGAAGTGTTTTATATAATTATGAAGCGAAAAAATAAATCACAATATCGAGCCTAGCATAGTAATTGAGGATATGTTTGCATTGTATATTTAATTTGATGACTAGATTTCTTCTTTTAGATTCGTCAAGTAAATCCCACTAAAAAGATATGAACATCATGTAATTAGAATTTGGTAAAAATTTTCTGATGATGAGGTTGAATAATAAGATGGTATGGACGCATGGGAATGAATAATGTTGCCACACATGGCGTATGAGATAGTCATGCATACATACGCATGCCCTTTTACGGTTAACGTCTGGCCAAGTAGTCGGCTATATTTATGAAAAGTGAACAATTTAGGGTTCTCCACTTTTGAAATGGAGTATATATCGATTTAAAGCAATGTTTTCATAAATGTACCGGCCACAATATTGGAATGTTTTAGAGTTATGAGGGTCGATGGTTAAGCCGTGGTTTTGTTACCGTTTAAACAAGTTGTAACAATAAAGAAAAAAATATATATACGAACTAATAGCAAAATAACATACGGATGAATTAATAATCAAAGTTTGAATGTCTTGGTTGTATGTAGAACTAAATGATAGTTAAAAATTCTAAAATTTAGACTTCATATATCCATAATTATATGCGTAAGTTGCACTATATTTCCTATAAGAATTTATATCTTAAAAAAAGTATGTAACCTAAAATTAAGATACGATATGATACAATTTTATTTTTTAATTATATTTTAATTATTAATTAGGAAAATATAAATTTATTATAAATAAATAAACTTATTTGTTTAATTAGACTCATGTTAATTTAGATAATACTTTCCGCAAATTGTTTTATATAATTATGAAACAGAAAAAATATAATCACAATATCGAGCCTAACATAGTAATTGGGGATATGTTTGCATTATATATTTAATTTGATGTCTAGATTTCTTCTTTTAGATTAAATCAAGTAAATCCAAATAAAAAGATATGACCTTCATGTATTTTGGTGGTAAAGTACACAATGATGAGGTTAGCAGGTAAGAAGTATGGACGCATGGTACTTAATAATGTTGCCACACATGGCGTATGAGATAGTCATGTATACATCGCATGCCCTTTTACGGTTAAAATAAAAAAGTAGTTGGCTATATTTATGAAAAGTGAACGATTTAGGGTTCTCCCACTTTTGAAATGGAGTATATATCGATTTAAAACGATGTTTTCATAATTGTACCGTAGCCACAATATTGGAATGTTTTAGAGAGTTATGAAATTTGATGGTTTAAGGCGTGGTTTTGTTACAGTTTAAACAAGTTGTAACAATAAAGAAAAAATATATATACCAGGTAATAGCAAAATAACATACGGATGAATTAATAATCAAGGCGGATAATCTTGGTTGTATCTAGAACTAAATAGTAGTTAAAAATTCTAAAATTTAGACTTCATATATCCATAATTATATGCGTAAGTTGCACTATATTTCCTATAAGAATTTATATCTTAAAAAAAGTATGTAAGCTAAAAAAATTAAGATGTGATATGATACAATTTTATTTTTAATTATATTTTAATTATTAATTAGGAAAAGTATAAATTTATTATAATAAATAAACTTATTTGTTTAATTAGACTCATGTTAATTTAGATAATACTCTTTCCAAATTGTTTTATATAATTATGAAAGCAAAAAAATATAATCACGATATCGAGCCTAACATAGTAATTGAGGATATGTTTGCATTGTATATTTAATTTGATGAATAGATTTCTTCTTTTAGATTCGTCAAGTAAATCCCACTAAAAAGATATGAACATCATGTATTCGTGGTGGTAAAGTACACAATGATGAGGTTGACCGATAAGAAGTATGGACGCATGGGAATTTAATAATGTTGCCACACATGGCGTATGAGATAGTCATGCGTAAATGCATAAGCCCTTTTACGGTTAACGTACGACGCGAAGTTGGCTATATTTTATGAAAAGTGAACAATTTAGGGTTCTCCACTTTTGAAATGGAGTATATATGAGTTTAAAGCAATGTTTTCATAACCGTACCCGATACACAATGTAGGAATGTTTTAGAATTATGAAATTTGATGGTTAAGCCGTGGTTTTGTTACGCGTTTAAACAAGTTGTAACAATAAAGAAAAAATATATATACCAAAAAGTAGCAAAAATAACATACGGATGAATTAATAATCAAAATTTGGATAATGCGGTTGTATCTAGAACTAAATAGTAGTTAAAAATTCTAAAATTTAGACTTCGTATATCCATAATTATATGCGTAAGTTGCCTTTATATTTCTAACAAAAATTTATATCTTAAAAAAGTATGTAACCTGAAATTAAGATGTGATATGATACAATTTTAAAACCAAAAAAAAAAAAAATTAAAAAAAGAAAAAAGTATAAATATATTATAAATAAATAAACTTATTTGTTTAATTAGACTCATGTTAATTTAGATAATACTTTTGCAAATTGTTTTATATAATTATGAAACGAGAAAAAATAAATCACAATATCGAGCCTAACATAGTATTTGAGGATATGTTTGCATTATATATTTAATTTGATGTCTAGATTTCTTCTTTTAGATTCGTCGAGTAAATCCAACTAAAAAGATATGACCTTCATGTATTGAGTGGTAAAGTACACAATGATGAGGTTAATGGAAGTAAGAAGTATGGACGCGTGGTACTTAATAATGTTGCCACACATGGCGTATGAGATAGTCATGTATACATAAGCATGCCCTTTTACGGTTAACGTAAAAAAGTAGTTGACTATGTTATGAAAAGTGAACAATTTAGGGTTCTCCACTTTTGAAATGGAGTATATATCGGTTTAAAGCAATGTTTTTCATAGCAGTACCGGCCACGATATTGGAATGTTTTAGAGTTTTGAAATTTGATGGATGGAGCGTGGTTTTGTTACCGTTTAAACAAGTTGTAACAATAATAAAAAATATATATACCAACTAATAGCAAAATAACATACGGATGAATTAATAATCAATTTGGATAATCTTGGTTGTATTTAGAACTAAATAGTAGTTAAAAATTCTAAAATTTAGACTTCATATATCCATAATTATATGCGTAAGTTGCCTTATATTTCGTATAAGAATTTATATCTTAAAAAAAGTATGTAACATAAAATTAAGATGTGATATGATAAAATTTTATTTTTAATTATATTTTAATTATTAGTATAAATTTATTATAAATAAATAAACTTATTTGTTTAATTATACTCATGTTAATTTAGATAATACTTTTTGCAAATTGTTTTATATAATTTTGAAACAGAAAAAATATAATCACAATATCGAGCCTAACATAGTAATTGAGGATATGTTTGCATTGTATATTTAATTTGATGTCTAGATTTCTTCTTTTAGATTCGTCAAGTATATCCAACTAAAAATTATATAGACATCTTGTATTAAAGTGGTAAAGTACACACGTAGTGAGGTTGTGAGAAGTAAGAAGTATGGACGCATGGTAATTAATAATGTTTCCACACATGGCGTATGAGATAGTCATGCATACATGCATAAGCCCTTTTACGGTTAACGTCGGACAGTAGTTAGCTATATTTATGGAAAGTGAACAATTTAGGGTTCTCCACTTTTGAAATGGAGTATATATCGATTCATGGAAATGTTTCCATAGCCATACCGTACAATATTAGACACTTTAGAGTTATGAAATTTGATGGTTAAGGCATGGTTTTGTTACAGTTTAAACAAGTTGTAACTTGATAAAGAAAAAAAATATATACGGAATAATAGCAAAATAACGGCTACGGATGAATTAATAATGTTCTGGATATCTTGGTTGTATCTAGAACTAAATAGTAGTTAAAAATTCTAAAATTTAGACTTCATATATCCATAATTATATATCGTAAGTTGCACTATATTTCCTATAAGAATTTATATCTTAAAAAAGTATGTAACCTAAAATTAAGATGTGATATGATACAATTTTATTTTTTAATTATATTTTAATTATTAATTAGGAAAAGTATAAATTTATTATAAATAAATAAACTTATTTGTTTAATTAGACTCATGTTAATTTAGATAATACTTTCCGCAAATTGTTTTATATAATTATAGAACGAAAAAAATATAATCACAATATCGAGCCTAACATAGTAATTGAGGATATGTTTTCGGTGTATATTTAATTTGATGACTAGATTTCTTCTTTTAGATTCGTCAAGTAAATCCCACTAAAAAGATATGAACATCATGTATTCAGGTGGTAAAGTACACCATGATGAGGTTGTCTGATAAGAAGTATGGACGCATGGGAATTAATAATGTTGCCACACATGGCGTATGAGATAGTCGTACATACATACGTAAACCCTTTTACGGTTAACGTCGTAAAGTAGTTGGCTATATTTATGAAAAGTGAACAATTTAGGGTTCTCCACTTTTGAAATGGAGTATATAGTAGTTTAAAGCAATGTTTTCATAACCGTACCCGGCCACGATATTGGAATGTTTTAGAGTTATGAAATTTGATGGTTAAGCCGTGGTTTTGTTACGCGTTTAAACAAGTTGTAACAATAAAGAAAAAATATATATACGAACTAATAGCAAAAATAACATACGGATGAATTAATAATCAAATTTGGATAATGCAAGGTTGTATCTAGAACTAAATAGTGGGTAAATATCCACAAATTTAGACTTCATATATCCGCTAATTATATGAGTAAATTCTATATATATTTCTTGTAAAAATTTATATCTTAAAAAAGTATGTAACCTAAAATTAAGATGTGATATGATACAATTTAAATTTTTAGAGGTATAAAAAGTATGCCGGGGAAAAATAAAAATATTAAAAATAAATAAACTTATTTGTTTAATTAGACTCATGTTAATTTAGATAATACTTTTTGCAAATTATTTTATATAATTATGAAACGGGGAAAAATATAATCACGATATCGAGCCTAACATAGTAATTGAGGATATGTTTGCATTATATATTTAATTTGATGTCTAGATTTCTTCTTTTAGATTCGTCAAGTAAATCCAACTTCACAAAAAGATATGACCTTCATGTATTGCGGTGGTAAAGTACACAATGATGAGGTTAACCGATAAGAAGTATGGACGCATGGTACTTAATAATGTTGCCACACGTAAGGCGTATGAGATAGTCATGTATACATGCGAAATGCCCTTTTACGGTTAACGTCGGATCGTAGTTGGCTATATTTATGAAAAGTGAACAATTTAGGGTTCTCCACTTTTGAAATGGAGTACATATCAGTTTAAAGCAATGTTTTCATAAAAGTACCCGGCCATAATATATTGAATGTTTTAGAGTTATGAAATTTGATGGTTAAACCGTGGTTTTGTTCCAGTTTAAACAAGTTGTAACAATAAAAAAAAAATATATATACCAACTAATAGCAAAATAACATACGGATGAATTAATAATCAAAGCTTGGATAACTTGCAGTTGTATCTAGAACTAAATAGTAGTTAAAAATTCTAAAATTTAGACATCGTATATCCATAATTATATGCGTAAGTTGCTTTATATTTCCTATAAGAATTTATATCTTAAAAAAGTATGTAACCTAAAATTAAGATGTGATATGATACAATTTTATTTTTCAATTATATTTTAATTATTAATTAGGAAAAGTATAAATTTATTATAAATAAATAAACTTATTTGTTTAATTAGACTCATGTTAATTTAGATAATACTTTTTGCAAATTGTTTTATATAATTATGAAACAAAAAATATAATCAATATGTAGCCTAACATCAAAAAGGTATTGAGGATATATTAACATTATATATTTAATTTGATGTCTAGGTTACTTCTTTTAGATTCGTCAAGTAAATCCAAATAAAAAGATATGACCTTGACATTTTTTAAGGTGGTAAAGTACACAATGATGAGGTTAGCAGGTAAGAAGTATGGACGCATGGTACTTAATAATGTTGCCACACATGGCGTATGAGATAGTCATGTATACATGCACGCCCTTTTACGGTTAATGTCTCATAGTAGTTGGCTGTACTTATGAAAAGTGAACAATTTGGGGTTACTCCACTTTTGAAATGGAGTATATATCGGTTTAAAGCAATGTTTTCATAACCGTACCCGGCCACAATATTGGAATGTTTTAGAGTTATGAAATTTGATGGATAAGTTGTGGTTTTGTTACCGTTTAAACAAGTTGTAACAATAAAGAAAAAATATATATACCAGCTAATAGCAAAATAACATACGGATGAATTAATAATCAAATAGGATAATGTTGGTTGTATCTAGAACTAAATAGTAGTTAAAAATTCTAAAATTTAGACTTCGTATATCCCATAATTATATACGTAAGTTGCACTATATTTCCTATAAGAATTTATATCTTAAAAAAATATGTAAACTAAAATTAAGATGTGATATGATACAATTTTATTTTTCAATTATATTTTAATTATTAATTAGGAAAAGTATAAATTTATTATAAATAAATAAACTTATTTGTTTAATTAGACTCATGTTAATTTAGATAATACTTTTGCAAATTGTTTTATATAATTATGAAACGAAAAAATATAATCACAATATCGAGCCTAACATAGTAATTGAGGATATGTTTGCATTGTATATTTAATTTGATGACTAGATTTCTTCTTTTAGATTCGTCGAGTGGAAATCCAACTAAAAAAAGATATGAACATCATGTAATACAGTGGCTAAAGTACACAATGATGAGGTTGACCGAGTAAGAAGTATGGACGCGTAGGAATTAATAATGTTGCCACACGTGGCGTATGAGATAGTCATGCGTACATGCTGCATGCCACTTTACGGTTAACGTCGGACCGTGATTGGCTATATTTATGAAAAAGTGAACAATTTAGGGTTCTCCACTTTTGGAAATGGAGTATATATCTGTTTAAAGCAATGTTCTCATAACCGCAAGTGCAAACCTATTATTGGAATATTTAGAGTTATGAAATTTGATGGTTAAGCCGTGGTTTTGTTACCGTTTAAACAAGTTGTAACAATAAAGAAAAAATATATATACCAACCAATAGCAAAATAACATACGGATGAATTAATAATCAAGCTGGATAATGCGGTTGTATATAGAACTAAATAGTAGTTAAAAATCCTAAAATTTAGACTTCGTATATCCATAATTATATGCGTAAGTTGCACTATATTTCATATAAAAATTTATATCTTAAAAAAAGTATGTAACCTAAAATTAAGATGTGATATGATACAATTTCCCAACTAAAAAAAAAAAAATTAAACAAAGAAAAAAGTATAAATATATTATAAATAAATAAACTTATTTGTTTAATTAGACTCTGTTAATTTAGATAATACTTTTTGCAAATTGTTTTATATAATTATGAAACGAGAAAAAATATAATCACAATATGGTGCTTAACATAGTATTTGAGGATATGTTTGCATTATATATTTAATTTGATGTCTGAATTTCTTCTTTTAGATTCGTCAAGTAAATCCAACTAAAAAGATATGACCTTCGTGTATACTGGTGGTAAAGTACACGATGATGAGGTTAACCGATAAGAAGTATGGACGCGTGGTACTTAATAATGTTGCCACACATATCGTATGAGATGGTCATGTATATATACATGCACTTTTACGGTTAACGTCGGATCGTAGTTGGCTATATTTATGAAAAGTGAACAATTTAGGGTTCTCCACTTTTGAAATGGAGTATATATCGGTTTAAAGCAATGTTTTCATGACTTAGTACTTGACACGATATTGGAATGTTTTAGAGTTAGGAAATTTGATGGTTCGACCGTGGTTTTGTTACCGTTTAAACAAGTTGTAACAATAATCAAAAAATATATATACTAGCTAATAGCAAAATAACATACGGATGAATTAATAATCAAAAGTTGGATAACGTGGTTGTATATAGAACTAAATAGTAGTTAAAAATTCTAAAATTTAGACTTCATATATCCATAATTATATGCGTAAGTTGCACTATATTTCCTATAAGAATTTATATCTTAAAAAAAGTATGTAACCTAAAATTAAGATGTGATATGATAAAATTTTATTTTTAATTATATTTTAATTATTAGTATAAATTTATTATAAATAAATAAACTTATTTGTTTAATTATACTCATGTTAATTTAGATAATACTTTTTGCAAATTGTTTTATATAATTTTGAAACAGAAAAAATATAATCACAATATCGAGCCTAACATAGTAATTGAGGATATGTTTGCATTGTATATTTAATTTGATGTCTAGATTTCTTCTTTTAGATTCGTCAAGTATATCCAACTAAAAATATATGAACATCTTGTATTCTAGTGGTAAAGTACACAATGATGAGGTTGACCGATAAGAAGTATGGACGCATGGTAATTAATAATGTTTCCACACATGGCGTATGAGATAGTCATGCATACATCTGCATGCCCTTTTACGGTTAACGTCTGACCGTAGTTGGCTATATTTATGGAAAGTGAACAATTTAGGGTTCTCCACTTTTGAAATGGAGTATATATCAGTTTAAAGCAATGTTTTCATAACCATACCCGGCCACAATATTAGACTTTTTTAGAGTTATGAAATTTGATGGTTAAGCTGTGGTTTTGTTACCGTTTAAACAAGTTGTAACAATAAAGAAAAAATATATATACCAACTAATAGCAAAATAACATACGGATGAATTAATAATCAAAGTTGGATAATACTGGTTGTATCTAGAACTAAATAGTAGTTAAAAATTCTAAAATTTAGACTTCATATATCCATAATTATATGCGTAAGTTGCACTATATTTCCTATAAGAATTTATATCTTAAAAAAGTATGTAACCTAAAATTAAGATGTGATATGATACAATTTAATTTTTAATTATATTTTAATTATTAATTAGGAAAAGTATAAATTTATTATAAATAAATAAACTTATTTGTTTAATTAGACTCATGTTAATTTAGATAATACTTTTTGCAAATTGTTTTATATAATTATGAAACGAGAAAAATATAATCACAATATCGAGCCTAACATAGTAATTGAGGATATGTTTGCAGTGTATATTTAATTTGATGACTAGATTTCTTCTTTTAGATTCGTCAAGTAAATCCCACTAAAAAGATATGAACATCATGTATTCTGGTGGTAAAGTACACAATGATGAGGTTGACCGATAAGAAGTATGGACGCATGGGAATTAATAATGTTGCCACACATGGCGTATGAGATAGTCATGCATACATACGCATGCCCTTTTACGGTTAACGTCGCACCGTAGTTGGCTATATTTATGAAAAGTGAACAATTTAGGGTTCTCCACTTTTGAAATGGAGTATATATTAGTTTAAAGCAATGTTTTCATAACCGTACCCGGCCACAATATTGGAATGTTTTAGAGTTATGAAATTTGATGGTTAAGCCGTGGTTTTGTTACCGTTTAAACAAGTTGTAACAATAAAGAAAAAATATATATACGAACTAATAGCAAAAATAACATACGGATGAATTAATAATCAAGCTGGATAATGTTGGTTGTATCTAGAACTAAATAGTAGTTAAAAATTCTAAAATTTAGACTTCATATATCCATAATTATATGAGTAAGTTGCACTATATTTCCTATAAGAATTTATATCTTAAAAAAAGTATGTAACCTAAAATTAAGATGTGATATGATACAATTTTAAATTAGGAAAAGTATAAATATATTATAAATAAATAAACTTATTTGTTTAATTAGACTCATGTTAATTTAGATAATACTTTTTGCAAATTATTTTATATAATTATGAAACAGAAAAAATATAATCACAATATCGAGCCTAACATAGTATTGAGGATATGTTTGCATTATATATTTAATTTGATGTCTAGATTTCTTCTTTTAGATTCGTCAAGTAAATCCAACTAAAAAGATATGACCTTCATGTATTTGGTGGTAAAGTACACAATGATGAGGTTGACCAGATAAGAAGTATGGACGCATGGTACTTAATAATGTTGCCACACATGGCGTATGAGATAGTCATGTATACATCTGCATGCCCTTTTACGGTTAACGTCTGACCGTAGTTGGCTATATTTATGAAAAGTGAACAATTTAGGGTTCTCCACTTTTGAAATGGAGTATATATCAGTTTAAAGCAATGTTTTCATAACCTTGTACCCGGCCATAATATTGGAATGTTTTAGAGTTATGAAATTTGATGGTTCAGCCGTGGTTTTGTTACCGTTTAAACAAGTTGTAACAATAAAAAAATATATATATACCAACTAATAGCAAAATAACATACGGATGAATTAATAATCAAACTTGGATAATACTGGTTGTATCTAGAACTAAATAGTAGTTAAAAATTCTAAAATTTAGACTTCATATATCCATAATTATATGCGTAAGTTGCACTATATTTCCTATAAGAATTTATATCTTAAAAAAAGTATGTAACCTAAAATTAAGATGTGATATGATACAATTTTATTTTTAATTATATTTTAATTATTAATTAGGAAAAGTATAAATTTATTATAAATAAATAAACTTATTTGTTTAATTAGACTCATGTTAATTTAGATAATACTTTTTGCAAATTGTTTTATATAATTATGAAACCGAAAAAATATAATCACAATATCGAGCCTAACATAGTAATTGAGGATATGTTTGCATTGTATATTTAATTTGATGACTAGATTTCTTCTTTTAGATTCGTCAAGTAAATCCCACTAAAAAGATATGAACATCTTGTATTCTAATGGTAAAGTACACAATGATGAGGTTACCGATAAGAAGTATTGACGCATGGTAATTAATAATGTTTCCACACATGGCGTATGAGATAGTCATGCATACATCGCATGCCCTTTTACGGTTAACGTCGGACCGTAGTTGGCTATATTTATGAAAAGTGAACAATTTAGGGTTCTCCACTTTTGAAATGGAGTATATATCAGTTTAAAGCAATGTTTTCATAACCGTACCCGGCCACAATATTAGAATGTTTTAGAGTTATGAAATTTGATGGTTAAGCTGTGGTTTTGTTACCGTTTAAACAAGTTGTAACAATAAAGAAAAAATATATATACCAACTAATAGCAAAATAACATACGGATGAATTAATAATCAAACCTGGATAATACGGTTGTATCTAGAACTAAATAGTAGTTAAAAATTCTAAAACTTAGACTTCATATATCCATAATTATATGCGTAAGTTGCACTATATTTCCTATAAGAATTTATATCTTAAAAAAAGTATGTAACCTAAAATTAAGATGTGATATGATACAATTTTATTTTTAATTATATTTTAATTATTAATTAGGAAAAGTATAAATTTATTATAAATAAATAAACTTATTTGTTTAATCGGACTCATGTTAATTTAGATAATACTTTTTGCAAATTGTTTTATATAATTATGAAACCGAAAAAATATAATCACAATATCGAGCCTAACATAGTAATTGAGGATATGTTTGCATTGTATATTTAATTTGATGACTAGATTTCTTCTTTTAGATTCGTCAAGTAAATCCCACAAAAAAGATATGAACATCATGTATTCTGGTGGTAAAGTACACAATGATGAGGTTGACCGATAAGAAGTATGGACGCATGGGAATTAATAATGTTGCCACACATGGCGTATGAGATAGTCATGCATACATCTGCATGCCCTTTTACGGTTAACGTCTCACCGTAGTTGGCTATATTTATGAAAAGTGAACAATTTAGGGTTCTCCACTTTTGAAATGGAGTATATATCAGTTTCAAGCAATGTTTTCATAACCGTACCCGGCCACAATATTGGAATGTTTTAGAGTTATGAAATTTGATGGTTAAGCCGTGGTTTTGTTACCGTTTAAACAAGTTGTAACAATAAAGAAAAAATATATATACCAACTAATAGCAAAATAACATACGGATGAATTAATAATCAAACTGGGTAATACTGGTTGTATCTAGAACTAAATAGTAGTTAAAAATTCTAAAATTTCGATTTCATATATCCATAATTATATGCGTAAGTTGCACTATATTTCCTATAAGAATTTATATCTTAAAAAAAGTATGTAACCTAAAATTAAGATGTGATATGATACAATTTTATTTTTTAATTATATTTTAATTATTAATTAGGAAAAGTATAAATTTATTATAAATAAATAAACTTATTTGTTTAATTAGACTCATGTTAATTTAGATAATACTTTTTGCAAATTATTTTATATAATTATGAAACAGGAAAAATATAATCACAATATCGAGCCTAACATAGTATTGAGGATATGTTTGCATTATATATTTAATTTGATGTCTAGATTTCTTCTTTTAGATTCGTCAAGTAAATCCAACTAAAAAGATATGACCTTCATGTATTACGGTGGTAAAGTACACAATGATGAGGTTAACCGATAAGAAGTATGGACGCATGGTACTTAATAATGTTGCCACACATGGCGTATGAGATAGTCATGTATACATCTGCATGCCCTTTTACGGTTAACGTCTGATCGTAGTTGGCTATATTTATGAAAAGTGAACAATTTAGGGTTCTCCACTTTTGAAATGGAGTATATATCAGTTTAAAGCAATGTTTTCATAACCGTACCGGCCATAATATTGGAATGTTTTAGAGTTATGAAATTTGATGGTTCAACCAGTGGTTTTGTTACCGTTTAAACAAGTTGTAACAATAAAAAAAATATATATATACCAACTAATAGCAAAATAACATACGGATGAATTAATAATCAAACTGGATAATACTGGTTGTATCTAGAACTAAATAGTAGTTAAAAATTCTAAAATTTAGACTTCATATATCCATAATTATATGCGTAAGTTGCATTATATTTCCTATAAGAATTTATATCTTAAAAAAAAGTATGTAACCTAAAATTAAGATGTGATATGATACAATTTTATTTTTAATTATATTTTAATTATTAATTAAGAAAAGTATAAATTTATTATAAATAAATAAACTTATTTGTTTAATTAGACTCATGTTAATTTAGATAATACTTTTTGCAAATTGTTTTATATAATTATGAAACGAGAAAAATATAATCACAATATCGAGCCTAACATAGTAATTGAGGATATGTTTGCATTGTATATTTAATTTGATGACTAGATTTCTTCTTTTAGATTCGTCAAGTAAATCCCACTAAAAGATATGAACATCTTGTATTCTAGTGGTAAAGTACACAATGATGAGGTTGACCGATAAGAAGTATTGACGCATGGTAATTAATAATGTTTCCACACATGGCGTATGAGATAGTCATGCATACATCTGCATGCCCTTTTACGGTTAACGTCTGACCGTAGTTGGCTATATTTATGAAAAGTGAACAATTTAGGGTTCTCCACTTTTGAAATGGAGTATATATCAGTTTAAAGCAATGTTTTCATAACTGTCCCGGCCACAATATTAGAATGTTTTAGAGTTATGAAATTTGATGGTTAAGCTGTGGTTTTGTTACCGTTTAAACAAGTTGTAACAATAAAGAAAAAATATATATACCAACTAATAGCAAAATAACATACGGATGAATTAATAATCAAACTTGGATAATACTGGTTGTATCTAGAACTAAATAGTAGTTAAAAATTCTAAAACTTAGACTTCATATATCCATAATTATATGCGTAAGTTGCACTATATTTCCTATAAGAATTTATATCTTAAAAAAAGTATGTAACCTAAAATTAAGATGTGATATGATACAATTTTATTTTTAATTATATTTTAATTATTAATTAGGAAAAGTATAAATTTATTATAAATAAATAAACTTATTTGTTTAATCGACTCATGTTAATTTAGATAATACTTTTTGCAAATTGTTTTATATAATTATGAAACCGAAAAAATATAATCACAATATCGAGCCTAACATAGTAATTGAGGATATGTTTGCATTGTATATTTAATTTGATGACTAGATTTCTTCTTTTAGATTCGTCAAGTAAATCCCACTAAAAAGATATGAACATCATGTATTCTGGTGGTAAAGTACACAATGATGAGGTTGACCGATAAGAAGTATGGACGCATGGGAATTAATAATGTTGCCACACATGGCGTATGAGATAGTCATGCATACATCTGCATGCCCTTTTACGGTTAACGTCTGACCGTAGTTGGCTATATTTATGAAAAGTGAACAATTTAGGGTTCTCCACTTTTGAAATGGAGTATATATCAGTTTAAAGCAATGTTTTCATAACCGTACCCGCCACAATATTGGAATGTTTTAGAGTTATGAAATTTGATGGTTAAACCGTGGTTTTGTTACCGTTTAAACAAGTTGTAACAATAAAGAAAAAATATATATACCAACTAATAGCAAAATAACATACGGATGAATTAATAATCAAACTGGATAATACTGGTTGTATCTAGAACTAAATAGTAGTTAAAAATTCTAAAATTTAGATTTCATATATCCATAATTATATGCGTAAGTTGCACTATATTTCCTATAAGAATTTATATCTTAAAAAAAGTATGTAACCTAAAATTAAGATGTGATATGATACAATTTTATTTTTAATTATATTTTAATTATTAATTAGGAAAAGTATAAATTTATTATAAATAAATAAACTTATTTGTTTAATTAGACTCATGTTAATTTAGATAATACTTTTTGCAAATTGTTTTATATAATTATGAAACGAAAAAATATAATCACAATATCGAGCCTAACATAGTAATTGAGGATATGTTTGCATTGTATATTTAATTTGATGACTAGATTTCTTCTTTTAGATTCGTCAAGTAAATCCCACTAAAAAGATATGAACATCTTGTATTCTAGTGGTAAAGTACACAATGATGAGGTTGACCGATAAGAAGTATTGACGCATGGTAATTAATAATGTTTCCACACATGGCGTATGAGATAGTCATGCATACATCTGCATGCCCTTTTACGGTTAACGTCTGACCGTAGTTGGCTATATTTATGAAAAGTGAACAATTTAGGGTTCTCCACTTTTGAAATGGAGTATATATCGGTTTAAAGCAATGTTTTCATAACCGTACCGGCCACAATATTAGAATGTTTTAGAGTTATGAAATTTGATGGTTAAGCCGTGGTTTTGTTACCGTTTAAACAAGTTGTAACAATAAAGAAAAAAATATATATACCAACTAATAGCAAAATAACATACGGATGAATTAATAATCAAACCGGATAATACTTGGTTGTATCTAGAACTAAATAGTAGTTAAAAATTCTAAAATTTAGACTTCATATATCCATAATTATATGCGTAAGTTGCACTATATTTCCTATAAGAATTTATATCTTAAAAAAAGTATGTAACCTAAAATTAAGATGTGATATGATACAATTTTAAATTAGGTAAAGTATAAATATATTATAAATAAATAAACTTATTTGTTTAATTAGACTCATGTTAATTTAGATAATACTTTTTGCAAATTATTTTATATAATTATGAAACAGGAAAAATATAATCACAATATCGAGCCTAACATAGTATTGAGGATATGTTTGCATTATATATTTAATTTGATATCTAGATTTCTTCTTTTAGATTCGTCAAGTAAATCCAACTAAAAAGATATGACCTTCATGTATTCTGGTGGTAAAGTACACAATGATGAGGTTAACCGATAAGAAGTATGGACGCATGGTACTTAATAATGTTGCCACACATGGCGTATGAGATAGTCATGTATACATTCGCATGCCCTTTTACGGTTAACGTCTCACCGTAGTTGGCTATATTTAGGAAAAGTGAACAATTTAGGGTTCTCCACTTTTGAAATGGAGTATATATCGGTTTAAAGCAATGTTTTCATAACCGTACCCGGCCACAATATTGGAATGTTTTAGAGTTATGAAATTTGATGGTTCAGCCGTGGTTTTGTTACTGTTTAAACAAGTTGTAACAATAAAGAAAAAATATATATACCAACTAATAGCAAAATAACATACGGATGAATTAATAATCCAACCTGGGATAATCCGGTTGTATCTAGAACTAAATAGTAGTTAAAAATTCTAAAATTTAGACTTCATATATCCATAATTATATGCGTAAGTTGCACTATATTTCCTATAAGAATTTATATCTTAAAAAAAGTATGTAACCTAAAATTAAGATGTGATATGATATGATACAATTTTATTTTTAATTATATTTTAATTATTAATTAGGAAAAGTATAAATTTATTATAAATAAATAAACTTATTTGTTTAATTAGACTCATGTTAATTTAGATAATACTTTTTGCAAATTGTTTTATATAATTATGAAACCGAAAAAATATAATCACAATATCGAGCCTAACATAGTAATTGAGGATATGTTTGCATTGTATATTTAATTTGATGACTAGATTTCTTCTTTTAGATTCGTCAAGTAAATCCCACTAAAAAGATATGAACATCATGTATTCTCGGTGGTAAAGTACACAATGATGAGGTTGTCGATAAGAAGTATGGACGCATGGGAATTAATAATGTTGCCACACATGGCGTATGAGATAGTCATGCATACATCTGCATGCCCTTTTACGGTTAACGTCTGACCGTAGTTGGCTATATTTATGAAAAGTGAACAATTTAGGGTTCTCCACTTTTGAAATGGAGTATATATCAGTTTAAAGCAATGTTTTCATAGTACCGGCCACAATATTGGAATGTTTTAGAGTTATGAAATTTGATGGTTAAGCCGTGGTTTTGTTACCGTTTAAACAAGTTGTAACAATAAAGAAAAAATATATATACCAACTAATAGCAAAATAACATACGGATGAATTAATAATCAAAAGTTTGGATAATATTGGTTGTATCTAGAACTAAATAGTAGTTAAAAATTCTAAAATTTAGACTTCATATATCCATAATTATATGCGTAAGTTGCACTATATTTCCTATAAGAATTTATATCTTAAAAAAAAAGTATGTAACCTAAAATTAAGATGTGATATGATACAATTTTAAATTAGGTAAAGTATAAATATATTATAAATAAATAAACTTATTTGTTTAATTAGACTCATGTTAATTTAGATAATACTTTTTGCAAATTATTTTATATAATTATGAAACGAGAAAAAATATAATCACAATATCGAGCCTAACATAGTATTGAGGATATGTTTGCATTATATATTTAATTTGATGTCTAGATTTCTTCTTTTAGATTCGTCAAGTAAATCCAACTAAAAAGATATGACCTTCATGTATTCCGTGGTAAAGTACACAATGATGAGGTTAACCGATAAGAAGTATGGACGCATGGTACTTAATAATGTTGCCACACATGGCGTATGAGATAGTCATGTATACATCTGCATGCCCTTTTACGGTTAACGTCTGACCGTAGTTGGCTATATTTATGAAAAGTGAACAATTTAGGGTTCTCCACTTTTGAAATGGAGTATATATCAGTTTAAAGCAATGTTTCCATAATCGTACCCGGCCACAATATTAGAATGTTTTAGAGTTATGAAATTTGATGGTTAAGCCGTGGTTTTGTTACCGTTTAAACAAGTTGTAACAATAAAGAAAAAATATATATACCAACTAATAGCAAAATAACATACGGATGAATTAATAATCAAACTTGGATAATCTTGGGTTGTATCTAGAACTAAATAGTAGTTAAAAATTCTAAAATTTAGACTTCACTATATCCATAATTATATGCGTAAGTTGCACTATATTTCCTATAAGAATTTATATCTTAAAAAGTATGTAAACTAAAATTAAGATGTGATATGATATGATACAATTTTATTTTTAATTATATTTTAATTATTAATTAGGAAAAGTATAAATTTATTATAAATAAATAAACTTATTTGTTTAATTAGACTCATGTTAATTTAGATAATACTTTTTGCAAATTGTTTTATATAATTATGAAACCGAAAAAATATAATCACAATATCGAGCCTAACATAGTAATTGAGGATATGTTTGCATTGTATATTTAATTCGATGACTAGATTTCTTCTTTTAGATTCGTCAAGTAAATCCCACTAAAAAGATATGAACATCATGTATTCTCGGTGGTAAAGTACACAATGATGAGGTTGACCGATAAGAAGTATGGACGCATGGGAATTAATAATGTTGCCACACATGGCGTATGAGATAGTCATGCATACATCCGCATGCCCTTTTACGGTAACGTCCGACCGTAGTTGGCTATATTTATGAAAAGTGAACAATTTAGGGTTCTCCACTTTTGAAATGGAGTATATATCGCTTAAAGCAATGTTTTCATAACCGTACCCGGCCACAATATTGGAATGTTTTAGAGTTATGAAATTTGATGGTTAAGCCGTGGTTTTGGTTACCGTTTAAACAAGTTGTAACAATAAAGAAAAAATATATATACCAACTAATAGCAAAATAACATACGGATGAATTAATAATCAAACTGGATAATACTGGTTGTATCTAGAACTAAATAGTAGTTAAAAATTCTAAAATTTAGACTTCATATATCCATAATTATATGCGTAAGTTGCACTATATTTCCTATAAGAATTTATATCTTAAAAAAAGTATGTAACCTAAAATTAAGATGTAATATGATACAATTTTATTTTTAATTATATTTTAATTATTAATTAGGAAAACTATAAATTTATTATAAATAAATAAACTTATTTGTTTAATTAGACTCATGTTAATTTAGATAATACTTTTTGAAAATTGTTTTATATAATTATGAAACCGAAAAATATAATCACAATATCGAGCCTAACATAGTAATTGAGGATATGTTTGCATTGTATATTTAATTTGATGACTAGATTTCTTCTTTTAGATTCGTCAAGTAAATCCCACTAAAAAGATATGAACATCTTGTATTCTAGTGGGTAAAGTACACAATGATGAGGTTGACCGATAAGAAGTATGGACGCATGGTAATTAATAATGTTTCCACACATGGCGTATGAGATAGTCATGCATACATCTGCATGCCCTTTTACGGTTAACGTCTGACCGTAGTTGGCTATATTTATGAAAAGTGAACAATTTAGGGTTCTCCACTTTTGAAATGGAGTATATATCAGTTTAAAGCAATGTTTTCATAACCGTACCCGGCCACAATATTGGAATGTTTTAGAGTTATGAAATTTGATGGTTAAGCCGTGGTTTTGTTACCGTTTAAACAAGTTGTAACAATAAAGAAAAAATATATATACCAACTAATAGCAAAATAACATACGGATGAATTAATAATCAAATTTGGATAATACTTGGTTGTATCTAGAACTAAATAGTAGTTAAAAATTCTAAAATTTAGACTTCATATATCCATAATTATATGCGTAAGTTGCACTATATTTCCTATAAGAATTTATATCTTAAAAAAAGTATGTAACCTAAAATTAAGATGTGATATGATACAATTTTAAATTAGGTAAAGTATAAATATATTATAAATAAATAAACTTATTTGTTTAATTAGACTCATGTTAATTTAGATAATACTTTTTGCAAATTATTTTATATAATTATGAAACGGGAAAAAATATAATCACAATATCGAGCCTAACATAGTATTGAGGATATGTTTGCATTATATATTTAATTTGATGTCTAGATTTCTTCTTTTAGATTCGTCAAGTAAATCCAACTAAAAAGATATGACCTTCATGTATTCTGGTGGTAAAGTACACAATGATGAGGTTAACCGATAAGAAGTATGGACGCATGGTACTTAATAATGTTGCCACACATGGCGTATGAGATAGTCATGTATACATCTGCATGCCCTTTTACGGTTAACGTCTGACCGTAGTTGGCTATATTTATGAAAAGTGAACAATTTAGGGTTCTCCACTTTTGAAATGGAGTATATATCAGTTTAAAGCAATGTTTTCATAACCGTACCCGACCACAATATTGGAATGTTTTAGAGTTATGAAATTTGATGGTTTAGCCGTGGTTTTGTTACCGTTTAAACAAGTTGTAACAATAAAAAAAAATATATATATACCAACTAATAGCAAAATAACATACGGATGAATTAATAATCAAAGCTTGGATAATCTTGGTTGTATCTAGAACTAAATAGTAGTTAAAAATTCTAAAATTTAGACTTCATATATCCATAATTATATGCGTAAGTTGCACTATATTTCCTATAAGAATTTATATCTTAAAAAAAGTATGTAACCTAAAATTAAGATGTAATATGATACAATTTTATTTTTAATTATATTTTAATTATTAATTAGGAAAACTATAAATTTATTATAAATAAATAAACTTATTTGTTTAATTAGACTCATGTTAATTTAGATAATACTTTTTGAAAATTGTTTTATATAATTATGAAACCGAAAAAATATAATCACAATATCGAGCCTAACATAGTAATTGAGGATATGTTTGCATTGTATATTTAATTTGATGACTAGATTTCTTCTTTTAGATTCGTCAAGTAAATCCCACTAAAAAGATATGAACATCTTGTATTCTAGTGGTAAAGTACACAATGATGAGGTTGACCGATAAGAAGTATGGACGCATGGTAATTAATAATGTTTCCACACATGGCGTATGAGATAGTCATGCATACATCTGCATGCCCTTTTACGGTTAACGTCTGACCGTAGTTGGCTATATTTATGAAAAGTGAACAATTTAGGGTTCTCCACTTTTGAAATGGAGTATATATCGGTTTAAAGCAATGTTTTCATAACCGTACCCGGCCACAATATTGGAATGTTTTAGAGTTATGAAATTTGATGGTTAAGCCGTGGTTTTGTTACCGTTTAAACAAGTTGTAACAATAAAGAGAAAATATATATACCAACTAATAGCAAAATAACATACGGATGAATTAATAATCAAACTGGATAATACTGGTTGTATCTAGAACTAAATAGTAGTTAAAAATTCTAAAATTTAGACTTCATATATCCATAATTATATGCGTAAGTTGCACTATATTTCCTATAAGAATTTATATCTTAAAAAAAGTATGTAACCTAAAATTAAGATGTGATATGATACAATTTTAAATTAGGTAAAGTATAAATATATTATAAATAAATAAACTTATTTGTTTAATTAGACTCATGTTAATTTAGATAATACTTTTTGCAAATTATTTTATATAATTATGAAACAGAAAAAATATAATCACAATATCGAGCCTAACATAGTATTGAGGATATGTTTGCATTATATATTTAATTTGATGTCTAGATTTCTTCTTTTAGATTCGTCAAGTAAATCCAACTAAAAAGATATGACCTTCATGTATTCTGTGGTAAAGTACACAATGATGAGGTTAACCGATAAGAAGTATGGACGCATGGTACTTAATAATGTTGCCACACATGGCGTATGAGATAGTCATGTATACATCTGCATGCCCTTTTACGGTTAACGTCTGACCGTAGTTGGCTATATTTAGGAAAAGTGAACAATTTAGGGTTCTCCACTTTTGAAATGGAGTATATATCAGTTTAAAGCAATGTTTTCATAACCGTACCCGGCCACAATATTGGAATGTTTTAGAGTTATGAAATTTGATGGTTCACCATGGTTTTGTTACCGTTTAAACAAGTTGTAACAATAAAGAAAAAATATATATACCAACTAATAGCAAAATAACATACGGATGAATTAATAATCAAACTTGGATAATGTCCGGTTGTATCTAGAACTAAATAGTAGTTAAAAATTCTAAAATTTAGACTTCATATATCCATAATTATATGCGTAAGTTGCACTATATTTCCTATAAGAATTTATATCTTAAAAAAAGTATGTAACCTAAAATTAAGATGTGATATGATACAATTTTATTTTTAATTATATTTTAAATTATTAATTAGGAAAAGTATAAATTTATTATAAATAAATAAACTTATTTGTTTAATCAGACTCATGTTAATTTAGATAATACTTTTTGCAAATTGTTTTATATAATTATGAAACAGAAAAAATATAATCACAATATCGAGTCTAACATAGTAATTGAGGATATGTTTGCATTGTATATTTAATTTGATGTGTAGATTTCTTCTTTTAGATTTGTCAAGTATATCCAACTAAAATGATATGAACATCATGTATTCTGGTGGTAAAGTGCACAATGATGAGGTTGACCGATAAGAAGTATGGACGCATTGTAATTAATAATGTTCCCACACATGGCGTATGAGATAGTCATGCATACATCTGCATGCCCTTATACGGTTAACGTCTGATCGTAGTTGGCTATATTTATGAAAAGTGAACAATTTAGGGTTCTCCACTTTTGAGATGGAGTACATATCAGTTTAAAGCAATGTTTTGATAACCATACCGGCCAAAATATTGGAAAGTTTAGAGTTATGAAATTTGATGGTTCAGCCGTGGTTTTGTTACCGTTTAAACTAGTTGGTATAATAAAGAAAAAATATATGTAACAACTACTACCAAAAATAACGTACGGATGAATGAATAATCAATCCGGATAATACTTGTTGTATCTAGAAGTAAATAGTAGTTAAAAATCCTAAAATTTAGACTTCATATATCCATAATTATATGTGTAAGTTGCACTATATTTCCTATAAGAATTTATATCTTAAAAAAGTATGTAACCTAAAATTAAGATGTGATATGATACAATTTTATTTTTAATTATATTTTAATTATTAATTAGGAAAAGTATAAATTTATTATAAATAAATAAACTTATTTGTTTAATTAGACTCATGTTAATTTAGATAATACTTTTTGCAAATTGTTTTATATAATTATGAAACCGAAAAAATATAATCACAATATCGAGCCTAACATAGTAATTGAGGATATGTTTGCATTGTATATTTAATTTGATGTCTAGATTTCTTCTTTTAGATTCGTCAAGTAAATCCAACTAAAAAGATATGAACATCATGTATTCTGGTGGTAAAGTACACAATGATGAGGTTGACCGATAAGAAGTAAGGACGCATTGTAATTAATAATGTTCCCACACATGGCGTATGAGATAGTCATGCATACATCTGCATGCCCTTATACGGTTAACGTCTGACCGTAGTTGGCTATATTTATGAAAAGTGAACAATTTACGGTTCTCCACTTTTGAGATGGAGTACATATCGAGTTTAAAGCAATGTTTTCATAACCATACCGGCCACAATATTGGAATGTTTTAGAGTTATGAAATTTGATGGTTCAGTAGTGGTTTTGTTACCGTTTAAACTAGTTGTAATAATAAAGAAAAAATATATGTACCAACTAATACCAAAAATAACGTACGGATGATTGAATAATCAATCCGGATAATACTTGTTGTATCTAAAGTAAATAGTAGTTAAAAATACTAAAATTTAGACTTCATATATCCATAATTATATGTGTAAGTTGCACTATATTTCCTATAATAATTTATATCTTAAAAAAAGTATGTAACCTAAAATTAAGATGTGATATGATACAATTTTATTTTTAATTATATTTTAATTATTAATTAGGAAAAGTATAAATTTATTATAAATAAATAAACTTATTTGTTTAATTAGACTCATGTTAATTTAGATAATACTTTTTGCAAATTGTTTTATATAATTATGAAACCAGAAAAAATATAATCACAATATCGAGTGTAACATAGTAATTGAGGATATGTTTGCATTGTATATTTAATTTGATGTCTAGATTTCTTCTTTTAGATTCGTCAAGTATATCCAACTAAAATGATATGAACATCATGTATTCTGGTGGTAAAGTACACAATGATGAGGTTGACCGATAAGAAGTATGGACGCATTGTAATTAATAATGTTCCCACACATGGCGTATGAGATAGTCATGCATACATCTGCATGCCCTTATACGGTTAACGTCTGACCGTAGTTGGCTATATTTATGAAAAGTGAACAATTTACGGTTCTCCACTTTTGAGATGGAGTACATATCAGTTTAAAGCAATGTTTTCATAACCATACCGGCCACAATATTGGAATGTTTTAGAGTTATGAAATTTGATGGTTCAGCCGTGGTTTTGTTACCGTTTAAACTAGTTGTAATAATAAAGAAAAAATATATGTACCAACTAATACCAAAAATAACGTACGGATGATTGAATAATCAATCCGGATAATACTTGTTGTATCTAGAAGTAAATAGTAGTTAAAAATAATAAAATTTAGACTTCATATATCCATAATTATATGTGTAAGTTGCACTATATTTCCTATAATAATTTATATCTTAAAAAAAGTATGTAACCTAAAATTAAGATGTGATATGATACAATTTTATTTTTAATTATATTTTAATTATTAATTAGGAAAAGTATAAATTTATTATAAATAAATAAACTTATTTGTTTAATTAGACTCATGTTAATTTAGATAATACTTTTTGCAAATTGTTTTATATAATTATGAAACAGAAAAAATATAATCACAATATCGAGTCTAACATAGTAATTGAGGATATGTTTGCATTGTATATTTAATTTGATGTCTATATTTCTTCTTTTAGATTCGTCAAGTATATCCAACTAAAATGATATGAACATCATGTATTCTGGTGGTAAAGTACACAATGATGAGGTTGACCGATAAGAAGTATGGAGGCATTGTAATTAATAATGTTCCCACACATGGCGTATGAGATAGTCATGCATACATCTGCATGCCCTTTTACGGTTAACGTCTGACCGTAGTTGGCTATATTTATGAAAAGTGAACAATTTAGGGTTCTCCACTTTTGAAATGGAGAATATATTAGTTTAAAGCAATGTTTTCATAACCGTACCCGGCCACAATATTGGAATGTTTTAGAGTTATGAAATTTGATGGTTCAGATCGTGGTTTTGTTACCGTTTAAACTAGTTGTAATAATAAAGAAAAAATATATGTACCAACTAATACCAAAAATAATGTACGGATGAATGAATAATCAATCCGGATAATACTAGTTGTATCTAGAAGTAAATAGTAGTTAAAAATCCTAAAATTTGGACTTCATATATCCATAATTATATGTGTAACTTGCACTATATTTCCTATAAAAATTTGTATCTTAAAAAAAGTATGTAACCTAAAATTAAGATGTGATATGATACAATTTTATTTTTAATTATATTTTTATTATTAATTAGGAAAAGTATAAATTTATTATAAATAAATAAACTTATTTGTTTAATTAGACTCATGTTAATTTAGATAATACTTTTTGAAAATTGTTTTATATAATTATTACACAGAAAAAATATAATCACAATATCGAGCCTAACATAGTATTGAGGATATGTTTGCATTATATAATTAATTTGATGTTTAGATTTCTTCTTTTAGATTCGTCAAGTAAATTCAACTAAAAAGATATGACCTTCATGTATTCTGGTGGTAAAGTAGACAATGATGAGGTTAACCGATAAGACGTATGGACGCATGGTACTTAATAATGTTGCCACACATGGCGTATGAGATAGTCATGCATACATCTGCATGCCCTTTTACGGTTAACGTCTGACCGTAGTTGGCTATATTTATGAAAAGTGAACAATTTAGGGTTCTCCACTTTTGAAATGGAGAATATATCAGTTTAAAGCAATGTTTTCATAACCGTACCCGGCCACAATATTGGAATGTTTTAGAGTTATGAAATTTGATGGTTCAGCCGTGGTTTTGTTACCGTTTAAACTAGTTGTAATAATAAAGAAAAAATATATGTACCAACTAATACCAAAAATAATGTACGGATGAATGAATAATCAATCCGGATAATACTAGTTGTATCTAGAAGTAAATAGTAGTTAAAAATCCTAAAATTTGGACTTCATATATCCATAATTATATGTGTAACTTGCACTATATTTCCTATAAAAATTTGTATCTTAAAAAAAGTATGTAACCTAAAATTAAGATGTGATATGATACAATTTTATTTTTAATTATATTTTAATTATTAATTAGGAAAAGTATAAATTTATTATAAATAAATAAACTTATTTGTTTAATTAGACTCATGTTAATTTAGATAATACTTTTTGAAAATTGTTTTATATAATTATTACACAGAAAAAATATAATCACAATATCGAGCCTAACATAGTATTGAGGATATGTTTGCATTATATAATTAATTTGATGTCTAGATTTCTTCTTTTAGATTCGTCAAGTAAATTCAACTAAAAAGATATGACCTTCATGTATTCGGTGGTAAAGTAGACAATGATGAGGTTAACCGATAAGACGTATGGACGCATGGTACTTAATAATGTTGCCACACATGGCGTATGAGATAGTCATGCATACATCTGCTTGCCCTTTTACGGTTAACGTCTGACCGTAGTTGGCTATATTTATGAAAAGTGAACAATTTAGGGTTCTCCACTTTTGAAATGGAGTATATATCAGTTTAAAGCAATGTTTTCATAACCGTACCCGGCCACAATATTGGAATGTTTTAGAGTTATGAAATTTGATGGTTCAGCCGTGGTTTTGTTACCGTTTAAACAAGTTGTAACAATAAAGAAAAAATATATATACCAACTAATAGCAAAATAACATACGGATGAATTAATAATCAAACTGGATAATACTGGTTGTATCTAGAACTAAATAGTAGTTAAAAATTCTAAAATTTAGACTTCATATATCCATAATTATATGCGTAAGTTGCACTATATTTCCTATAAGAATTTATATCTTAAAAAAAGTATGTAACCTAAAATTAAGATGTGATATGATACAATTTTATTTTTAATTATATTTTAATTATTAATTAGGAAAAGTATAAATTTATTATAAATAAATAAACTTATTTGTTTAATTAGACTCATGTTAATTTAGATAATACTTTTTGCAAATTGTTTTATATAATTATGAAACGAGGAAAAAATATAATCACAATATCGAGCCTAACATAGTATTGAGGATATGTTTGCATTATATATTTAATTTGATGTCTAGATTTCTTCTTTTAGATTCGTCAAGTAAATCCAACTAAAAAGATATCACCTTCATGTATTATGGTGGTAAAGTACACAATGATGAGGTTGACCGATAAGAAGTATGGACGCATTGTAATTAATAATGTTCCCACACATGGCGTATGAGATAGTCATGCATACATCTGCATGCCCTTATACGGTTAACGTCTGACCGTAGTTGGCTATATTTATGAAAAGTGAACAATTTAGGGCTCTCCACTTTTGAGATGGAGTACATATCAGTTTAAAGCAATATTTTCATAACCATACCGGCCACAGTATTGGAAAGTTTAGAGTTATGAAATTTAATGGTTCAGCCGTGGTTTTGTTACCGTTTAACTAGTTGTAATAATAAAGAAAAAATATATGTACCAACTAATACCAAAAATAACGTACGGATGAATGAATAATCAATCCGGATAGTACTTGTTGTATCTACAAATAAATAGTAGTTAAAAATCCTAAAATTTAGACTTCATATATCCATAATTATATGCGTAAGTTGCACTATATTTCCTATAAGAATTTATATCTTAAAAAAAGTATGTAACCTAAAATTAAGATGTGATATGATACAATTTTATTTTTAATTATATTTTAATTATTAATTAGGAAAAGTATAAATTTATTATAAATAAATAAACTTATTTGTTTAATTAGACTCATGTTAATTTAGATAATACTTTTTGCAAATTGTTTTATATAATTATGAAACAGAAAAAATATAATCACAATATCGAGTCTAACATAGTAATTGAGGATATGTTTGCATTGTATATTTAATTTGATGTCTAGATTTCTTCTTTTAGATTCGTCAAGTATATCCAACTAAAATGATATGAACATCATGTATTCTGGTTGTAAAGTACACAATGATGAGGTTGACCGATAAGAAGTATGGACGCATTGTAATTAATAATGTTCCCACACATGGCGTATGAGATAGTCATGCATACATCTGCATGCCCTTTTACGGTTAACGTCTGACCGTAGTTGGCTATATTTATGAAAAGTGAACAATTTAGGGTTCTCCACTTTTGAAATGGAGTATATATCGAGTTTAAAGCAATGTTTTCATAACCGTACCCGGCCACAATATTGGAATGTTTTAGAGTTATGAAATTTGATGGTTCAACCGTGGTTTTGTTACCGTTTAAACAAGTTGTAACAATAAAGAAAAAATATATATACCAACTAATAGCAAAATAACATACGGATGAATTAATAATCAATTCGGATAATACTGGTTGTATCTAGAACTAAATAGTAGTTAAAAATTCTAAAATTTAGACTTCATATATCCATAATTATATGCGTAAGTTGCATTATATTTCCTATAAGTATTTATATCTTAAAAAAAGTATGTAACTCTAAAATTAAGATGTGATATGATACAGTTTTATTTTTTAATGATATTTTAATTATTAATTGAGAAAAGTATAAATTTTTTACAAATAAATAAGCTTATTTGTTTAATTAGACTGATGTTAATTTAGATAATACTGTTTGCAAATCGTTTTATATAATTATGTAACAGAAAAAATATAATCTCAATATGGAGCCTAACATAGTAATTGAGGATAGGTTTGCATTGTATATTTAATTTGATGTCTAGATTTCTTCTTTTAGATTCGTCAAGTAAATCAAACTAAAAAGATATGAACTTCATATATTCTGATGGTAAAGTACACAATGATGAGGTTGACCGATAAGAAGTATGGACGCATGGTAATTAATAATGTTCCGACACATGGCGTATGAGATAGTAATGCATACATCTGCATGCCCTTTTACAGTTAACGTCTCACCGTACTTAGCTATATTTATGAAAAGTGAACAATTTAGGATTCTCCACTTTTGAAATGGAGTACATATCTGTATAAAGCAATGTTTTCATAACCGTACCGGCCACAATATTTGAAAGTTTAGAGTTATGAAATTTGATGGTTCAGCCTTGGTTTTGTTACCGTTTAAACTAGTTGTAATAATAAAGAAAACATATATGTACCAACTAATACCAAAAATAACGTACGGATAGATGAATAATCAAACCGGATAATACTGGTTGTATATAGAACTAAAAAGTAGTTAAAAATCCTAAAATTTTGACTTCATATATCCATAATTATATGCGGAAGTTGCACTATATTTCCTATAGGAATTTATATCTTAAAAAAGTATATAACCTAAAATTAAGATGTAATACGATACAATTTAATTTTTTAATGATATTATAATTATTAATTGAAAAAAGTATAAATTTATTAAAAATAAATAAACTAATTTGTTCGATTCGACTGATGTTATTTTAGATAATACCGTTTTCAAATTGTTTTATATAATTATGAAACAGAAAAAATATAATCACAATATCGAGCCTAACATAGTAATTGAGGATATGTTTTGCATTGTATATTTAATTTGTTGTCTAGATTTCTTCTTTTATATTCGTCAAGTTAATCCAACTAAAATGATATGAACTTCATGTATTCTAGTGGTAAAGTGTACAATGATGAGGTTGACCGATAAGAAGTATGCACCCATGGTAATTAATAATGTTCCCACACATGGCGTATGAGATAGTCATGCATACATCTGCATGCCCTTATACGGTTAACGTCTGACCGTAGTTGGTTATATTTATGAAAAGTGAACAATTTAGGGTTCTCCACTTTTGAAATGGAGTACATATCAGCTTAAAGCAATGTTTTCAGAACCGTACCGGCCACAATATTGGAAAGTTAAGAGTTATGAAATTTGATGGTTCAGCCGTGGTTTTGTTACCGTTTAGACTAGTTGTAATAATAAAGAAAAAACATATATACCGACTAATAGCAAAGTACCATACGGATGAATTAATAATCAATTCGGATAATACCGGCTGTATCTAGAATTAAAAAGTAGTTAAAAATCCTAAAATTTTGACTTCATTTATCTATACTTATATGCGTAAATTGCACTATATTTGCTATAAGAATTTAAATCTTAAAAAAAGTATGTAACCTAAAATTAAGATGTGATATGATACAGTTTTATTTTTTCATGATATTTTAATTATTAATTGAGAAAAGTATAAATTTTTTACAAATAAATAAGCTTATTTGTTTAATTAGACTGATATTAAATTAGATAATACTGTTTGCAAATTGTTTTATATAATTATGTAACAGAAAAAATATAATCACAATATCGAACCTAACATAGTAATTGAGGATAGGTTTGCATTGTATATTTAATTTGATGTCTAGCTTTCTTCTTTTAGATTCGTCAAGTAAATCCAACTAAAAAGATATGAACTTCATGGTGGTAAAGTACACAATGATGAGGTTGACCGATAAGAAGTAGGGACGCATGGTAATTAATAATGTTCCCACACATGGCGTATGAGATAGTCATGCATACATCTGCATGCCCTTTTACGGTTAACGTCTCACCGTAGTTGGCTATATTTATGAAAAGTGAACAATTTAGGGTTCTCCACTTTTGAAATGGAGTACATATCAGTTTAAAGCAATGCTTTCATAACCATACCGGCCACAATATTGGAAAGTTTAGTGTTATGAAATTTGATGGTTCAGCCGTGGTTTTGTTACCGTTTAAACTAGTTGTAATAATAAAGAAAAAATATATGTACCGACTAATACCAAAAATAACGTACGGATGAATGAATAATCAAACCGGATAATACTGGTTGTATCTAGAACTAAAAAGTAGTTAAAAATCCTAAAATTTAGACTTCATATATCCATAATTATATACGTAAATTGCACTATATTTCCTATAAGAATTTATATCTAAAAAAAGTATGTAACCTAAAATTAAGATGTGATATGATACAATTTTATTTTTAATGATATTTTAATTATTAATTGAGAAAAGTATAAATTTATTTAAAATAAATAAACTTATTTGCTTAATTAGACTCATGTTAATTTAGATAATACTTTTTTGCAAATTGTTATATATAATTATGTAACAGAAAAAATATAATCTCAATATCGAGCCTAACATAGTAATTAAGGATATGTTTGCATTGTATATTTAATTTGATGTCTAGATTTCTTCTTTTAGATTCGTCAAGGAAATCCAACTAAAATGATATGAACATCATGTATTCTGGTGGTAAAGTACACAATGACGAGGTTGACCGATAAGAAGTATGGACGCATGGTAATTAATAATGTTCCCACACATGGCGTATGAGATAGTAATGCATACATCTGCATGCCCTTATACGGTTAACGTCTCACTGTAGTTGGCTATATTTATGAAAAGTGAACAATTTAGGGTTGTCCACTTTTGAAATGGAGTACATATCAGTTTAAAGCAATGTTTCATAACCGTACTGGCCACAATATTGGAAAGTTTAGTGTTATGAAATTTGATGGTTCAACTATTGTTTTGTTACCGTTTAAACTACTTGTAATAATAATGAAAAAATATATTTACCAACTAATACCAAAAATAATGTACGCATGAATGAATAATCAAACCGGATAATACTGGTTGTATATAGAACTAAAAAGTAGTTAAAATCCTAAAATTTAGACATCATATATCCATAATTATATGCGGAAGTTGCACTATATTTCCTATAAGAATTTATATCTTAAAAAAATATATATAAGCTAAAATTAAGATGTGATACGATTCAATTTAATTTTTTAATGATATTATAATTTTTAATTGAAAAAAGTATAAATTTCTTAAAAATAATTAAACTAATTTGTTCAATTAGACTGATGTTAATTTAGATAATACAATTTTCAAAAAGTTTTATATAATTAGGAAACAGAAAAAATATAATCACAATATCGAGCCTAACATAGTAATTGAGGATATGTTTGCATTGTATATTTAATTTGATGTCTAGATTTCTTCTTTTAGATTCGTCAAGTAAATCCAACTAAAATGATTTGAACTTCACGTATTCTGGTGGTTAAGTACACAGTGATGAGGTTGACCGATAAGAAGTATGGACGCATGATAATTAATAATGTTCCCACACATGGCGTATGAGATAGTCATGCATACATCTGCATGCCCTTATACGGTTAACGTCTCACCTTAATTGGCTATATTTATGAAAAGGGAACAATTTAGGATTCTCCACTTTTGAAATGGAGTACATATCAGTTTAAAGCAATATTTCATAACCGTACCGGCCACAATATTGGAAAGTTTAGTGTTATGAAATTTGATGGTTCAATCGAGGTTTTGTTACCGTTTAAACTAGTTGCAATAATAAAGAAAAAATATATGTACCAACTAATACCAAAAATAACGTACGGATGAATGAATAATCAAACCGGATAATACTGGTTGTATCTAGAACTAAAAAATAGTTAAAAATCCAAAAATTTAGACTTCATATATCCATAATTATATGCGTAAATTGCACTATATTTCCTATAAGAATTTATATCTTAAAAAAAGTATGTAACCTAAAATTAAGATGTGATATGATACAATTTTATTTTTAATGATATTTTAATTATTAATTGAGAAAAGTATAAATTTATTTAAAATAAATAAACTTATTTGCTTTATTAGACTCATGTTAATTTAGATAATACTTTTTGGAAATTGTTATATATAATTATGTAACAGAAAAAATATAATCTCAATATCGAGCCTAACATAGTAATTGAGGATAGGTTTGCATTGTATATTTAATTTGATGTCTATATTTCTTCTTTTAGATTCATCAAGTAAATCCAACTAAAAAGATATGAACTTCATATATTCTGATGGTAAAGTACACAATGATGAGTTTGACCGATAAGAAATATGGACGCATGGTAATTAATAATGTTCCCACACATGGCGTATGAGATAGTAATGCATACATTTGCATGCCCTTATACGGTTAATGTCTCACCGTAGTTGGCTATATTTATGAAAAGTGAACAATTTAGGGTTGTCCACTTTTGAAATGGAGTACATATCAGTTTAAAGAAATGTTTCATAACCGTACTGGCCACAATATTGGAAAGTTTAGTGTTATGAAATTTGATGGTTCAACTATTGTTTTGTTACCGTTTAAACTACTTGTAATAATAATGAAAAAATATATTTACCAACTAATACCAAAAATAATGTACGCATGAATGAATAATCAAACCGGATAATACTGGTTGTATATAGAACTAAAAAGTAGTTAAAATCCTAAAATTTAGACATCATATATCCATAATTATATGCGGAACTTGCACTATATTTCCTATAAGAATTTATATCTTAAAAAAAATATATATAAGCTAAAATTAAGATGTGATACGATTCAATTTAATTTTTTAATGATATCATAATTTTTAATTGAAAAAAGTATAAATTTCTTAAAAATAAATAAACTAATTTGTTCAATTAGACTGATGTTAATTTAGATAATACAATTTTCAAAAAGTTTTATATAATTAGGAAACAGAAAAAATATAATCACAATATCGAGCCTAACATAGTAATTGAGGATATGTTTGCATTGTATATTTAATTTGATGTCTAGATTTCTTCTTTTAGATTCGTCAAGTAAATCCAACTAAAATGATTTGAACTTCACGTATTCTAGTGGTTAAGTACACAATGATGAGGTTGACCGATAAGAAGTATGGACGCATGATAATTAATAATGTTCACACACATGGCGTATGAGATAGTCATGCATACATCTGCATGCCCTTATACGGTTAACGTCTCACCTTAATTGGCTATATTTATGAAAAGGGAACAATTTAGGATTCTCCACTTTTGAAATGGAGTACATATCAGTTTAAAGCAATATTTCATAACCGTACCGGCCACAATATTGGAAAGTTTAGTGTTATGAAATTTGATGGTTCAATCGAGCTTTTGTTACCGTTTAAACTAGTTGCAATAATAAAGAAAAAAATATATGTACCAACTAATACCAAAAATAACGTACGGATGAATGAATAATCAAACCGGATAATACTGGTTGTATCTAGAACTAAAAAGTAGTTAAAAATCCTAAAATTTAGACTTCATATATCCATAATTATATGCGTAAATTGCACTATATTTCCTATAAGAATTTATATCTTAAAAAAAGTATGTAACCTAAAATTAAGATGTGATATGATACAATTTTATTTTTAATGATATTTTAATTATGAATTGAGAAAAGTATAAATTTATTTAAAATAAATAAACTTATTTGCTTTATTAGACTCATGTTAATTTAGATAATACTTTTTGCAAATTGTTATATATAATTATGTAACAGAAAAAATATAATCTCAATATCGAGCCTAACATAGTAATTGAGGATAGGTTCGCATTGTATATTTAATTTGATGTCTATATTTCTTCTTTTAGATTCATCAAGTAAATCCAACTAAAAAGATATGAACTTCATATATTCTGATGGTAAAGTACACAATGATGAGGTTGACCGATAAGAAGTATGGACGCATGGTAATTAATAATGTTCCCACACATGGCGTATGAGATAGTCATGCATACATCTGCATGCCCTTTTACGGTTAACGTCTCACCGTAGTTGGCTATATTTATGAAAAGTGAACAATTTAGGGTTCTCCACTTTTGAAATGGAGTACATATCAGTTTAAAACAATGTTTCATAACCGTACCGGCCACAATATTGGAAAGTTTAGTGTTATGAAATTGATGGTTCAACTGTTGTTTTGTTACCGTTTGAACTAGTTGTAATTATAAAGAAAAAATATATGTACCGACTAATACCAAAAATAACGTACGGATGAATGAATAATCAAACCGGATAATCCTGGTTGTATCTAGAACTAAAAAGTAGTTAAAAATCCTAAAATTTAGACTTCATATATCCATAATTATATGCGTAAGTTGCATTATATTTCCTTAAATAATTTATATCTTAAAAAGAGTATGTAACCTAAAATTAAGATGTGATATGATACAATTTTATTTTTAATGATATTTAATTATTAATTGAGAAAAGTATAAATTTATTTAAAATAAATAAGCTTATTTGCTTCATTAGACTCATGTTAATTTAGATAATACTTTTTGCAAATTGTTTTATATAATTATGTAACAGAAAAAATATAATCTCAATATCGAGCGTAACATAGTAATTGAGGATAGGTTTGCATTGTATATTTAATTTGATGTCTATATTTCTTCTTTTAGATTCATCAAGTAAATCCAACTAAAAAGATATGAACTTCATATATTCTGATGGTAAAGTACACAATGATGAGGTTGACCGATAAGAAGTATGGACGCATGGTAATTAATAATGTTCACACATGGCGTATGAGATAGTCATGCATACATCTGCATGCCCTTTTACGGTTAACATCTCACCGTATTTGGCTATATTTATGAAAAGTGAACAATTTAGGGTTCTCCACTTTTGAAATGGAGTACATATCAGTTTAAAACAATGTTTCATAACCGTACCGGCCACAATATTGGAAAGTTTAGTGTTATGAAATTGATGGTTCAACTGTTGTTTTGTTACCGTTTGAACTAGTTGTAATTATAAAGAAAAAATATATGTACCGATTAATACCAAAAATAACGTACGGATGAATGAATAATCAAACCGGATAATACTGGTTGTATCTAGAACTAAAAAGTAGTTAAAAATCCTAAAATTTAGACTTCATATATCCATAATTATATGCGTAAGTTGCATTATATTTCCTATAAGAATTTATATCTTAAAAAAAGTATGTAACCTAAAATTAAGATGTGATATGATACAATTTTATTTTTAATGATATTTAATTATTAATTGAGAAAAGTATAAATTTATTTAAAATAAATAAGCTTATTTGCTTCATTAGACTCATGTTAATTTAGATAATACTTTTTGCAAATTGTTTTATATAATTATGTAACAGAAAAAATAATCTCAATATCGAGCCTAACATAGTAATTGAGGATATGTTTGCATTGTATATTTAATTTGATGTCTAGATTTCTTCTTTTAGATTCGTCAAGTAAATCCAACTAAAATGATATGAACATCATGTATTCTCGGTGGTAAAGTACACAATGATGAGGTTGACCGATAAGAAGTATGGACGCATGGTAATTAATAATGCTCCCACACATGGCGTATGAGATAGTTATGCATACATACGCATGCCCTTTTACGGTTAAGGTCTGACCGTAGTTGGCTATATTTATGAAAAGTGAACAATTTAGGGTTCTCCACTTTTGAGATGGAGTACATATCAGTTTCAAGCAATGCTTTCATAACCATACCGGCCACAATATTTGAAAGTTTAGTGTTATGAAATTTGATGGTTCAACTGTGGTTTTGCTACCGTTTAAACTAGTTGTTATAATAAAGAAAAAATATATGTACCGACTAATACCAAAAATAACGTACGCATGAATGAATAATCAAACCGGATAATACTGGTTGTATATAGAACGAAAAAGTAGTTAAAAATCCTAAAATTTAGACTTCATATATCCATAATTATATGCGTAAGTTGCATTATATTTCCTATAAGAATTTATATCTTAAAAAAAGTATGTAACCTAAAATTAAGATGTGATATGAAACAATTTTTTTTTAATGATATTTAATTATTAATTGAGAAAAGTATAAATTTATTTAAAATAAATAAGCTTATTTGCTTCATTAGACTCATGTTAATTTAGATAATACTTTTTGCAAATTGTTTTATATAATTATGTAACGAGAAAAAATAATCTCAATATCGAGCCTAACATAGTAATTGAGGATATGTTTGCATTGTATATTTAATTTGATGTCTAGATTTCTTCTTTTAGATTCGTCAAGTAAATCCAACTAAAATGATATGAACATCATGTATTCTGGTGGTAAAGTACACAATGATGAGGTTGACCGATAAGAAGTATGGACGCATGGTAATTAATAATGCTCCCACACATGGCGTATGAGATAGTTATGCATACATCTTCATGCCCTTTTACGGTTAAGGTCTGACCGTAGTTGGCTATATTTATGAAAAGTGAACAATTTAGGGTTCTCCACTTTTGAGATGGAGTACATATCAGTTTCAAGCAATGCTTTCATAACCATACCGGCCACAATATTTGAAAGTTTAGTGTTATGAAATTTGATGGTTCAACGTGGTTTTGCTACCGTTTAAACTAGTTGTTATAATAAAGAAAAAATATATGTACCGACTAATACCAAAAATAACGTACGCATGAATGAATAATCAAACCGGATAATACTGGTTGTATATAGAACGAAAAAGTAGTTAAAAATCCTAAAATTTAGACTTCATATATCCATAATTATATGCGTAAGTTGCATTATATTTCCTATAAGAATTTATATCTTAAAAAAAGTATGTAACCTAAAATTAAGATGTGATATGAAATAATTTTTTTTAATGATATTTAATTATTAATTGAGAAAAGTATAAATTTATTTAAAATAAATAAGCTTATTTGCTTCATTAGACTCATGTTAATTTAGATAATACTTTTTGCAAATTGTTTTATATAATTATGTAACGAGAAAAAATATAATCTCAATATCGAGCCTAACATAGTAATTGAGGATATGTTTGCATTGTATATTTAATTTGATGTCTAGATTTCTTCTTTTAGATTCGTCAAGTAAATCCAACTAAAATGATATGAACATCATGTATTCTGGTGGTAAAGTACACAATGATGAGGTTGACCGATAAGAAGTATGGACGCATGGTAATTAATAATGCTCCCACACATGGCGTATGAGATAGTTATGCATACATCTGCATGCCCTTTTACGGTTAAGGTCCCACCGTAGTTGGCTATATTTATGAAAAGTGAACAATTTAGGGTTCTCCACTTTTGAGATGGAGTACATATCGGTTTCAAGCAATGCTTTCATAACCATACCGGCCACAATATTTGAAAGTTTAGTGTTATGAAATTTGATGGTTCAGCCGTGGTTTTGCTACCGTTTAAACTAGTTGTTATAATAAAGAAAAAATATATGTACCGACTAATACCAAAAATAACGTACGCATGAATGAATAATCAAATCGGATAATACTGGTTGTATATAGAACGAAAAAGTAGTTAAAAATCCTAAAATTTAGACTTCATATATCCATAATTATATGGGTAAGTTGCATTATATTTCCTATAAGAATTTATATCTTAAAAAAAGTATGTAACCTAAAATTAAGATGTGATATGAAACAATTTTTTTTTAATGATATTTAATTATTAATTGAGAAAAGTATAAATTTATTTAAAATAAATAAGCTTATTTGCTTCATTAGACTCATGTTAATTTAGATAATACTTTTTGCAAATTGTTTTATATAATTATGTAACGAAAAAATATAATCTCAATATCGACCCTAACATAGTAATTGAGGATATGTTTGCATTGTATATTTAATTTCATGTCTAGATTTCTTCTTTTAGATTCGTCAAGTAAATCCAACTAAAATGATATGAACATCATGTATTCTGGTGGTAAAGTACACAATCATGAGGTTGACCGATAAGAAGTATGGACGCATGGTAATTAATAATGTTCCCACACATGGCGTATGAGATAGTAATGCATACATCTGCATGCCCTTATACGGTTAACGTCTCACCGTAGTTGGCTATATTTATGAAAAGTGAATAATTTAGGGTTCTCCACTTTTGAAATGGAGTACATATCAGTTTAAAGCAAAGTTTCATAACCGTACCGGCCACAATATTGGAAAGTTTAGTGTTATGAAATTTGATTGTTCAAGCTGTTGTTTTGTTACCGTTTAAACTAGTTGTTATAATAAAGAAAAAATATATGTACCAACTAATACCAAAAATAACGTACGCATGAATGAATAATCAAACCGGATAATACAGGTTGTATATAGAACTAAAAAGTAGTTAAAAATCCTAAAATTTAGACTTCATATATCCATAATTATATGCGTAAGTTGCATTATATTTCCTATAAGAATTTATATATTAAAAAAAGTACGTAACCTAAAATTAAGATGTGATATGATACAATTTTATTTTTAATGATATTTTAATTATTAATTGAGAAAAGTATAAATTTATTTAAAATAAATAAGCTTATTTGCTTCATTAGACTCATGTTAATTTAGATAATACTTTTTGCAAATTGTTTTATATAATTATGTAACAAAAAAAAATATAATCTCAATATCGACCCTAACATAGTAATTGAGGATATGTTTGCATTGTATATTTAATTTGATGTCTAGATTTCTTCTTTTAGATTCGTCAAGTAAATCCAACTAAAATGATATGAACATCATGTATTCTGGTGGTAAAGTACACAATGATGAGGTTGACCGATAAGAAGTATGGACGCATGGTAATTAATAATGTTCCCACACATGGCGTATGAGATAGTCATGCATACATGCGCATGCCCTTATACGGTTAACGTCTCACCGTAGTTGGCTATATTTATGAAAAGTGAACAATTTAGGGTTCTCCACTTTTGAAATGGAGTACATATCAGTTTAAAGCAATGTTTCATAACCGTACCGGCCACAATATTGGAAAGTTTAGTGTTATGAAATTTGATGGTTCAAGCGTTGTTTTGCTACCGTTTAAACTAGTTGTTATAATAAAGAAAAAATATATGTACCAACTAATACCAAAAATAACGTACGCATGAATGAATAATCAAACCGGATAATACTGGTTGTATATAGAACTAAAAAGTAGTTAAAAATCCTAAAATTTAGACTTCATATATCCATAATTATATGCGTAAGTTGCATTATATTTCCTATAAGAATTTATATATTAAAAAAAGTATGTAACCTAAAATTAAGATGTGATATGATACAATTTTATTTTTAATGATATTTTAATTAGTAATTGAGAAAAGTATAAATTTATTTAAAATAAATAAGCTTATTTGCTTAATTAGACTCATGTTAATTTAGATAATACTTTTTGCAAATTGTTTTATATAATTATGTAACAGAAAAAATATAATCTCAATATCAAGCCTAACATAGTAATTGAGGATATGTTTGCATTGTATATTTAATTTCATGTCTAGATTTCTTCTTTTAGATTCGTCAAGTAAATTCAACTAAAATGATATGAACATCATGTATTCTGGTGGTAAAGTACACAATGACGAGGTTGACCGATAAGAAGTATGGACGCATGGTAATTAATAATGTTCCCACACATGGCGTATGAGATAGTCATGCATACATCTGCATGCCCTTTTACGGTTAACGTCTCACCGTAGTTGGCTATATTTATGAAAAGTGAACAATTTAGGGTTCTCCACTTTTGAAATGGAGTACATATCAGTTTAAAGCAATGTTTCATAACCGTACCGGCCACAATATTGGAAAGTTTAGTGTTATAAAATTTGATGGTTCAACTGTTGTTTTGCTACCGTTTAAACTAGTTGTTATAATAAAGAAAAAATATATGTACCAACTAATACCAAAAATAACGTACGCATGAATGAATAATCAAACCGGATAATACTGGTTGTATATAGAACTAAAAAGTAGTTAAAAATCCTAAAATTTAGACTTCATATATCCATAATTATATGCGTAAGTTGCATTATATTTCCTATAAGAATTTATATCTTAAAAAAAGTATGTAACCTAAAATTAAGATGTGATATGATACAATTTTATTTTTAATGATATTTTAATTAGTAATTGAGAAAAGTATAAATTTATTTAAAATAAATAAGCTTATTTGTTTAATTAGACTCATGTTAATTTAGATAATACTTTTTGCAAATTGTTTTATATAATTATGTAACGAAAAAAATATAATCTCAATATCGAGCCTAACATAGTAATTGAGGATATGTTTGCATTGTATATTTAATTTGATGTCTAGATTTCTTCTTTTCGATTCGTCAAGTAAATCCAACTAAAATGATATGAACATCATGTATTCTGGTGGTAAAGTACACAATGATGAGGTTGACCGATAAGAAGTATGGACGCATGGTAATTAATAATGTTCCCACACATGGCGTATGAGATAGTAATGCATACATCTGCATGCCCTTATACGGTTAACGTCTCACCGTAGTTGGCTATATTTATGAAAAGTGAACAATTTAGGGTTCTCCACTTTTGAAATGGAGTACATATCAGTTTAAAGCAATGTTTCATAATCGTACCGGCCACAATATTGGAAAGTTTAGTGTTATGAAATTTGATGGTTCAAGCTGTTGTTTTGCTACCGTTTAAACTAGTCGTTATAATAAAGAAAAAATATATGTACCAACTAATACCAAAAATAACGTACGCATGAATGAATAATCAAACCGGATAATGCGGTTGTATATAGAACTAAAAAGTAGTTAAAAATCCTAAAATTTAGACTTCATATATCCATAATTATATGCGTAAGTTGCATTATATTTCCTATAAGAATTTATATCTTAAAAAAAGTATGTAACCTAAAATTAAGATGTGATATGATACAATTTTATTTTTAATGATATTTTAATTATTAATTGAGAAAAGTATAAATTTATTTAAAATAAATAAGCTTATTTTCTTAATTAGACTCATGTTAATTTAGATAATACTTTTTGCAAATTGTTTTATATAATTATGTAACAGAAAAAATATAATCTTAATATCGAGCCTAACATAGTAATTGAGGATATGTTTGCATTGTATATTTAATTTGATGTCTAGATTTCTTCTTTTAGATTCGTCAAGTAAATCCAACTAAAATGATATGAACATCATGTATTCTGGTGGTAAAGTACACAATGATGAGGTTGACCGATAAGAAGTATGGACGCATGGTAATTAATCATGTTCCCATACATGGCGTATGAGATAGTAATGCATACATCTGCATGCCCTTATACGGTTAACGTCTCACCGTAGCTGGCTATATTTATGAAAAGTGAACAATTTAGGGTTCTCCACTTTTTAAATGGAGTACATATCAGTTTAAAGAAATGTTTCATAACCGTACCGGCCACAATATTGGAAAGTTTAGTGTTATGAAATTTGATAGTTCAACTGTTGTTTTGTTACCGTTTAAACTAGTTGTTATAATAAAAAAATATATATGTACCAACTAATACCAAAAATAACGTACGCATGAATGAATAATCAAACCGGATAATACTGGTTGTATATAGAACTAAAAATTAGTTAAACATCCTAAAATTTAGACTTCATATATCCATAATTATATGCGTAAGTTGCATTATATTTCCTATAAGAATTTATATCTTAAAAAAAGTATGTAACTTAAAATTAAGATGTGATATGATACAATTTTATTTTTAATGATATTTTAATTATTCATTGAGAAAAGTATAAATTTATTTAACATAAATAAGCTTATTTGCTTAATTAGACTCATGTTAATTTAGATAATACTTTTTGCAAATTGTTTTATATAATTATGTAACAGAAAAAATATATTCTCAATATCAAGCCTAACATAGTAATTGAGGATATGTTTGCATTGTATATTTAATTTCATGTCTAGATTTCTTCTTTTAGATTCGTCAAGTAAATCCAACTAAAATGATATGAACATCATGTATTCGGTGGTAAAGTACACAATCATGAGGTTGACCGATAAGAAGTATGGACGCATGGTAATTAATAATGTTCCCACACATGGCGTATGAGATAGTAATGCATACATCTGCAGGCCCTTATACGGTTAACGTCTCACCGTAGTTGGCTATATTTATGAAAAGTGAATAATTTAGGGTTCTCCACTTTTGAAATGGAGTAGATATCAGTTTAAAGCAATGTTTCATAACCGTACCGGCCACAATATTGGAAAGTTTAGTGTTATGAAATTTGATGGTTCAACTGTTGTTTTGCTACCGTTTAAACTAGTTGTTATAATAAAGAAAAAATATATGTACCAACTAATACCAAAAATAACGTAAGGATGAATGCATAATCAAAACGGATAATACTGGTTGTATCTAGAACTAAAAAGTAGTTAAAATCCTAAAATTTAGACTTCATATATCCATAATTATATGCGTAAGTTGCATTATATTTCCTATAAGAATTTATATCTTAAAAAAGTATATAACCTAAAATCAAGATATGATACGATACAATTTAATTTATTAATGATATTTTAATTATTAATTGAAAAAAGTATAAATTTGTTAAAAATAAATAAAATAATTTGTTCAATTAGACTTATGTTAATTTAGATAATACTATTTTCAAATTGTTTTATATAATTATGAAACAGAAAAAATATAATCACAATATCGAGCCTAACATAGTAATTGAGGATATGTTTGCATTGTATATTTAATTTGATGTCTAGATTTCTTCTTTTAGATTCGTCAAGTAAATCCAACTAAAATGATTTGAACTTCATGTATTTTGGTGGTTAAGTACACAATGATGAGGTTGACCGATAAGAAATATGGACATGGTAATTAATAATGTTCCCACACATGGCTTATGAGATAGTCATGCATACATCTGCATGCCCTTATACGGTTAACGTCTCACCTTAATTGGCTGTATTTATGAAAAGTGAACAATTTAGGATTCTCCACTTTTGAAATGGAGTACATATCAGTTTAAAGCAATATTTCATAACTGTACCGACCACAATATTTGAAAGTTTAGTGTTATGAAATTTGATGGTTCAATCGTGGTTTTGTTACCGTTTAAACTAGTTGTAATAATAAAGAAAAAATATATGTACCAACTAATACAAAAAATAACGTACGGATGAATGAATAATCAAACCGGATAATACTTGGTTGTATCTAGAACTAAAAAGTAGTTAAAAATCCTAAAATTTAGACTTCATATATCCATAATTATATGCGTAAGTTGCATTATATTTCCTTAAATAATTTATATCTTAAAAAAAGTATGTAACCTAAAATTAAGATGTGATATGATACAATTTTATTTTTAATGATATTTTAATTTTTAATTGAGAAAAGTATAAATTTATTTAAAATAAATAAGCTTATTTGCTTAATTAGACTCATGTTAATTTAGATAATACTTTTTGCAAATTGTTTTATATAATTATGTAACAGAAAAAATATAATCTTAATATCGAGCCTAACATAGTAATTGAGGATATGTTTGCATTGTATATTTAATTTGATGTCTAGATTTCTTCTTTTAGATTCGTCAAGTAAATCCAACTAAAATGATATGAACATCATGTATTCGGTGGTAAAGTACACAATGATGAGGTTGACCGATAAGAAGTATGGACGCATGGTAATTAATCATGTTCCCATACATGGCGTATGAGATAGTAATGCATACATCCGCATGCCCTTATACGGTTAACGTCTCACCGTAGCTGGCTATATTTATGAAAAGTGAACAATTTAGGGTTCTCCACTTTTTAAATGGAGTACATATCAGTTTAAAGAAATGTTTCATAACCGTACCGGCCACAATATTGGAAAGTTTAGTGTTATGAAATTTGATAGTTCAACTGTTGTTTTGTTACCGTTTAAACTAGTTGTTATAATAAAAAAAAATATATGTACCAACTAATACCAAAAATAACGTACGCATGAATGAATAATCAAACCGGATAATACTGGTTGTATATAGAACTAAAAATTAGTTAAACATCCTAAAATTTAGACTTCATATATCCATAATTATATGCGTAAGTTGCATTATATTTCCTATAAGAATTTATATCTTAAAAAAAGTATGTAACTTAAAATTAAGATGTGATATGATACAATTTTATTTTTAATGATATTTTAATTATTCATTGAGAAAAGTATAAATTTATTTAACATAAATAAGCTTATTTGCTTAATTAGACTCATGTTAATTTAGATAATACTTTTTGCAAATTGTTTTATATAATTATGTAACAGAAAAAATATATTCTCAATATCAAGCCTAACATAGTAATTGAGGATATGTTTGCATTGTATATTTAATTTCATGTCTAGATTTCTTCTTTTAGATTCGTCAAGTAAATCCAACTAAAATGATATGAACATCATGTATTCTGGTGGTAAAGTACACAATCATGAGGTTGACCGATAAGAAGTATGGACGCATGGTAATTAATAATGTTCCCACACATGGCGTATGAGATAGTAATGCATACATCTGCATGCCCTTATACGGTTAACGTCTCACCGTAGTTGGCTATATTTATGAAAAGTGAATAATTTAGGGTTCTCCACTTTTGAAATGGAGTAGATATCAGTTTAAAGCAATGTTTCATAACCGTACCGGCCACAATATTGGAAAGTTTAGTGTTATGAAATTTGATGGTTCAACTTGTTGTTTTGCTACCGTTTAAACTAGTTGTTATAATAAAGAAAAAATATATGTACCAACTAATACCAAAAATAACGTAAGGATGAATGCATAATCAAAACGGATAATACTTGGTTGTATCTAGAACTAAAAAGTAGTTAAAATCCTAAAATTTAGACTTCATATATCCATAATTATATGCGTAAGTTGCATTATATTTCCTATAAGAATTTATATCTTAAAAAAGTATATAACCTAAAATCAAGATATGATACGATACAATTTAATTTATTAATGATATTTTAATTATTAATTGAAAAAAGTATAAATTTGTTAAAAATAAATAAAATAATTTGTTCAATTAGACTTATGTTAATTTAGATAATACTATTTTCAAATTGTTTTATATAATTATGAAACGAGAAAAAATATAATCACAATATCGAGCCTAACATAGTAATTGAGGATATGTTTGCATTGTATATTTAATTTGATGTCTAGATTTCTTCTTTTAGATTCGTCAAGTAAATCCAACTAAAATGATTTGAACTTCATGTATTTTGGTGGTTAAGTACACAATGATGAGGTTGACCGATAAGAAATATGGACATGGTAATTAATAATGTTCCCACACATGGCTTATGAGATAGTCATGCATACATCTGCATGCCCTTATACGGTTAACGTCTCACCTTAATTGGTTGTATTTATGAAAAGTGAACAATTTAGGATTCTCCACTTTTGAAATGGAGTACATATCAGTTTAAAGCAATATTTCATAACTGTACCGACCACAATATTTGAAAGTTTAGTGTTATGAAATTTGATGGTTCAATCGTGGTTTTGTTACCGTTTAAACTAGTTGTAATAATAAAGAAAAAATATATGTACCAACTAATACAAAAAATAACGTACGGATGAATGAATAATCAAACCGGATAATACTGGTTGTATCTAGAACTAAAAAGTAGTTAAAAATCCTAAAATTTAGACTTCATATATCCATAATTATATGCGTAAGTTGCATTATATTTCCTTAAATAATTTATATCTTAAAAAAAGTATGTAACCTAAAATTAAGATGTGATATGATACAATTTTATTTTTAATGATATTTTAATTTTTAATTGAGAAAAGTATAAATTTATTTAAAATAAATAAGCTTATTTGCTTAATTAGACTCATGTTAATTTAGATAATACTTTTTGCAAATTGTTTTATATAATTATGTAACAGAAAAAATAAAATCTCAATATCGAGCCTAACATAGTAATTGAGGATATGTTTGCATTATATATTTAATTTCATATCTAGATTTCTTCTTTTAGATTCGTCAAGTAAATCCAACTAAAATGATATGAACATCATGTATTCTGGTGGGAAAGTACACAATCATGAGGTTGACCGATAAGAAGTATGGACGCATGGTAATTAATAATGTTCCCACACATGGCGTATGAGATAGTAATGCATACATCTGCATGCCCTTTTACGGTTAAAGTCTCACCGTAGTTGGCTATATTTATGAAAAGTGAACAATTTAGGGTTCTCCACTTTTGAAAGTGAGTACATATCAGTTTAAAACAATGTTTCATAACCGTACCGACCACAATATTGGAAAGCTTAGTGTTATGAAATTAATGGTTCAACTCTTGTTTTGTTACCGTTTGAACTAGTTGTAATAATAAAGAAAAAATATATGTACCAACTAATACCAAAAAATCGAACGGATGAATGAATAATCAAACCGGATAATACTGGTTGTATCTAGAACTAAAAAGTAGTTAAAAATCCTAAAATTTAGACTTCATATATCCATAATTATGTGCGTAAATTGCACTATATTTCCTATAAGAATTTATATCTTAAAAAAAGTATGTAACCCAAAATTAATATTTGATATGATACAATTTTATTTTTAATGATATTTTAATTATTAATTGAGAAAAGTATAAATTTATTTAAAATAAATAAACCTATTTGCTTAATTAGACTCATGTTAATTTAGATAATACTTTTTGCAAATTGTTTTATACAATTATGAAACGAAAAAATATAATTACAATATGGAGCCTAACATAGTAATTGAGGATATGTTTGCATTGTATATTTAATTTGATGTCTAGATTTCTTCTTTTAGATTCGTCAAGTAAATCCAACTAAAATGATATCAACATCATGTATTCTGGTGGTAAAGTGCACAATGATGAGGTTGACCGATAAGAAGTATGGACGCATGGTAATTAATAATGTTCCCACACATAGCGTATGAGATAGTCATGCATACATCCGCATGCCCTTATACGGTTAACGTCTCACCACAGTTGGCTATATTTATGAAAAGTGAACAATTTAGGGTTCTCCACTTTTGAAATGGAGTACATATCAGTTTAAAGCAATATTTCATAACCGTACCGGCCACAATATTTGAAAGTTTAGTGTTATGAAATTTGATGGTTCAATCGTGGTTTTGTTACCGTTTAAACTAGTTGTAATAATAAAGAAAAAATATATGTACCAACTAATACAAAAAATAACGTACGGATGAATGAATAATCAAACCGGATAATGCGGTTGTATCTAGAACTAAAAAGTAGTTAAAAATCCTAAAATTTAGACTTCATATATCCATAATTATATGCGTAAGTTGCATTATATTTCCTATAAGAATTTATATCTTAAAAAAAGTATGTAACCTAAAATTAAGATGTGATATGATACAATTTTATTTTTAATGATATTTTAATTATTAATTGAGAAAAGTATAAATTTATTTAAAATAAATAAGCTTATTTGCTTAATTAGACTCATGTTAATTTAGATAATACTTTTTGCAAATTGTTTTATATAATTATGTAACAGAAAAAATATAATCTCAATATCGAGCCTAACATAGTAATTGAGGATATGTTTGCATTGTATATTTAATTTCATGTCTAGATTTCTTCTTTTAGATTCGTCAAGTAAATCCAACTAAAATGATATGAACATCATGTATTCTGGTGGTAAAGTACACAATGATGAGGTTGACCGATAAGAAGTATGGACGCATGGTAATTAATAATGTTCCCACACATGGCGTATGAGATAGTAATGCATACATCTGCATGCCCTTTTACGGTTAAAGTCTCACCGTAGTTGGCTATATTTATGAAAAGTGAACAATTTAGGGTTCTCCACTTTTGAAATGGAGTACATATCAGTTTAAAACAATGTTTCATAACCGTACCGGCCACAATATTGGAAAGTTTAGTGTTATGAAATTTGATGGTTCAACTGTTGTTTTTTACCGTTTAAACTAGTTGTAATAATAAAGAAAAAATATATGTACCAACTAATACCAAAAATAACGTACGCATGAATGAATAATTAAACCGGATAATACTGGTTGTATATAGAACTAAAAAGTAATTAAAAATCCTAAAATTTAGACTTCGTATATCCATAATTATATTCGGAAGTTGCACTATATTTCCTATAAGAATTTGTATCTTAAAAAAAGTATATAACCTAAAATTAAGATGTGATACGATTCATTTTAATTTTTTAATGATATTATAATTATTAATTGAAAAAAGTATAAATTTATTAAAAATAAATAAACTAATTTATTCAATTAGACTGATGTTAATTTAGATAATACTATTTTCAAATTGTTTTATATAATTATGAAACAGAAAAAATATAATCACAATATCGAGCCTAACATAGTAATTGAGGATATGTTTGCATTGTATATTTAATTTGATGTCTAGATTTCTTCTTTTAGATTCGTCAAGTAAATCCAACTAAAATGATATGAACTTCATGTATTCTGGTGGTTAAGTACACAATGATGAGGTTGACCGATAAGAAGTATGGAAGCATGGTAATTAATAATGTTCCCATACATGGCGTATGAGATAGTAATCCATACATCTGCATGCCCTTTTACGGATAACATATCACCATAGTTGGTTATATTTATGAAAAGTGAACAATTTAGGATTCTCCACTTTTGAAATGGAGTACATATCAGTTTAAAGCAATATTTCATAACCGTACCGGCCACAATATTTGAAAGTTTAGTGTTATGCAATTTGATGGTTCAATCGTGGTTTTGTTACCGTTTAAACTAGTTGTAATAATAAAGAAAAAATATATGTACCAACTAATACAAAAAATAACATACGGATGAATGAATAATCAAACCGGATAATACTGGTTGTTTCTATAACTAAAAAGTAGTTAAAAATCCTAAAATTTAGACTTTATATATCCATAATTATATGCGTAAGTTGCATTATATTTCCTATAAGAATTTATATCTTAAAAAAAGTATGTAACCTAAAATTAAGATGTGATATGATACAATTTTATTTTTAATGATATTTTAATTATTAATTGAGAAAAGTATAAATTTATTTAAAATAAATAAGCTTATTTGCTTAATTAGACTCATGTTAATTTAGATATTACTTTTTGCAAATTGTTTTATATAATTATGTAACAGAAAAAATATAATCTCAATATCGAGCCTAACATAGTAATTGACGATAGGTTTGCAATGTATATTTAATTTGATGTCTAGATTTCTTCTTTTAGATTCATCAAGTAAATCCAACTAAAAAGATATGAACTTCATATATTCTGATGGTAAAGTACATAGTGATGAGGTTGACCGATAAGAAGTATGGACGCATGGTAATTAATAATGTTCCCACATATGGCGTATGAGATAGTCATGCATACATCTGCATGCCCTTTTACGGTTAACGTCTCACCGCAGTTGACTATATTTATGAAAAGTTAAGAATTTAGGGTTCTCCACTTTTGAAATGGAGTACATATTAGTTTAAAACAATGTTTCATAACCGTACCGGCCACAATATTGGAAAGCTTAGTGTTATGAAATTTGATGGTTCAACTGTTGTTTTGTTACCGTTTGAACTAGTTGTAATAATAAAGAAAAAATATATGTACCAACTAATACCAAAAATATCGAACGGATGAATGAATAATCAAACCGGATAATAGTGGTTGTATCTAGAACTAAAAAGTAGGTAAAAATCCTAAAATTTAGACTTCATATATCCATAATTATATGCCTAAATTGCACTATATTTCCAATAAGAATTTATATCTTAAAAAAGTATGTAACCTAAAATTAATATGTGATATGATACAATTTTATTTTTGATGATATTTTAATTATTAATTGAGAAAAGTATAAATTTATTTAAAATAAATAAACTTATTTGCTTAATTAGACTCATGTTAATTTAGATAATACTTTTTGCAAATTGTTTTATATAATTATGAAACAGAAAAAATATAATTACAATATCGAGCCTAACATAGTAATTGAGGATATGTTTGCATTGTATATTTAATTTGATGTCTAGATTTCTTCTTTTAGATTCGTCAAGTAAATCCAACTAAAATGATATGAACATCATGTATTATGGTGGTAAAGTACACAATGATGAGGTTGACCGATAAGAAGTTTGGACGCATGGTAATTAACAATGTTCCCACACATGGCGTATGAGATAGTCATGCATACATCTGCATGCCCTTATAAGGTTAACGTCTCACCGCAGTTGGCTATATTTATGAAAAGTGAATAATTTAGGGTTCTCCACTTTTGAAATGGAGTACATATCAGTTTAAAGCATTGTTTCATAACCGTACCGGCCACAATATTGGTAAGTTTAGTGTTATGAAATTTGATGGTTCAACTGTTGTTTTGTTACCGTTTAAACTAGTAGTTATTATAAAGAAAAAATATATGTACCAACTAATACCAAAAATAACGTAAGGATGAATGTATAATCAAAACGGATAATACTGGTTGTATCTAGAATTAAAAAGTAGTTAAAAATCCTAAAATTTTGACTTCATATATCCATAATTATATGCGTGAGTTGCATTATGTTTCCTATAAGAATTTATATCTTAAAAAAGTATATAACCTAAAATTAAGATATGATACGATACAATTTAATTTTTTAATGATATTTTAATTATTAATTGAAAAAAGTATAAATTTATTAAAAATAAATAGAATAATTTGTTCAATTAGACTGATTTTAATTTAGATAATACTTTTTGCAAATTGCTTTATATAATTATTAAATAGAAAAAATATAATCACAATATCAAGCCTAACATAGTAATTGAGGATAGGTTTGAATTGTATATTTAATTTGATGTCTAGATTTATTCTTTTAGACTCGTCCAGTAAATCCAACTAAAAAGATATGAACTTCATATATTTTGATGGTAAAGTACACAATGATGAGGTTGATCGATAAGAAGTATGGACACATGGTAATTAATAATGTTCCCACACATGGCGTATGAGATAGTCATCCATACATCTGCATGCCCTTTTATGGATAACATCTCACCATAGTTGGCTATATATATGAAAAGTGAACAATTTAGGGTTCTCCACTTTTGAAATGGAGTACATATCAGTTTAAAACAATGTTTCATAACCGTACCGGCCACAATATTGGAAAGTTTAGTGTTAGGAAATTTGATGGTTGAATCGTGGTTTTGTTACCGGTTAAAGTAGTTGTAATAATAAAGAAAAAATATATGTACCAACTAATACAAAAAATAACGTACGGATGAATGAATAATGAAACCGGATAATACTGGTTGTATCTACAACTAAAAAGTAGTTAAAAATCCTAAAATTTAGACTTCATGTATCCATAATTATATGCGTAAGTTGCATTATATTTCCTATAAGAATTTATATCTTAAAAAACGTATGTAACATCAAATTAAGATGTGATATGATACAATTTTATTTATAATGATATTTTAATTATTAATTGAGAAAGGTATAAGTTTATTTAAAATAAGGAAATTTATTTGCTTAATTAGACTCATGTTAATTTAGATAATAGTTGTTGCAAATTGTTTTATATAATTATGTAATAGAAAAAATATAATCTCAATATCGAGCCTAACATAGTAATTGAGGATAGGTTTGCATTGTATATTTAATTTGATGTCTAGATTTCTTCTTTTAGATTCATCAGGTAAATCCAACTAAAAAGATATGAACTTCATATATTCTGATAGTAAAGTACACAATGATGAGGTTGACCGATAAGAAGTATGGACGCATGGTAATTAATAATGTTCCCACACATAGCGTATGAGATAGTCATGCATACATCTGCATGCCCTTTTACGGTTAACGTCTCACCGCAGTTGGCTATATTTATGAAAAGTTAACAAATTAGGGTTCCCCACTTTTGAAATGGAGTACACATCAGTTTAAAACGATGTTTCATAACCGTACCGGCCACAATATTGGAAAGTTTAGTATTATGAAATTTGATGGTTCAACTGTTGTTTTGTTACCGTTTGAACTAGTTGTAATAATAAAGAAAAAATATATGTACCAACTAATACCAAAAATAATGTACGGATGAATGAATAATCAAATCGGATAATACTGGTTGTATCTAGAACTAAAAAGTAGTTAAAAATCGTAAAATTTAGACTTCATATATCCATAATTATATGCGGAAATTGCACTATATTTCCTATAAGAATTTGTATCTTAAAAAAAGTATGTAACCTAAAATTAAAATGTGATATGATACAATTTTATTTTTAATGATATTTTAATTATTAATTGAGAAAATTATAAATTTATTTAAAAAAAAATAAACTTATTTGCTTAATTAGACTCATGTTAATTTAGATAATCCTTTTTGCAAATTGTTTTATATAATTATGTAACAGAAAAAATATAATCTCAATATCGAGCCTAACATAGTAATGGAGGATAGGTTTGCATTGTATATTTAATTTGATGTCTAGATTTCTTCTTTTAGATTCGTCAAGTAAATCCCACTAAAAAGATATGAACATCTTGTATTCTAGTGGTAAAGTACACAATGATGAGGTTGACCGATAAGAAGTATGGACGCATGGTAATTAATAATGTTCCCACACATGGCGTATCAGATTGTCATGCATACATCTGCATGCCCTTTTACGGTTAACGTCTCACCGTAGTTGGCTATATTTATGAAAAGTGAACAATTTAGGGTTCTCCACTTTTGAAATGGAGTACATATCAGTTTAAAGCAATGTTTCATAACCGTACCGGCCAAAATATTGGAAAGTTTAGTGTTATGAAATCTGATAGTTCAACTGTTGTTTTTTTACCGTTTAAACTAGTTGTAATAATAAAGAAAAAATATATGTACCAACTAATACCAAAAATAACGTACAGATGAATGAATAATCAAACCGGGTAATACTGGTTGTATATAGAACTAAAAAGTAGTTAAAAATCCTAGAATTTAAACTTCATATATCCATAATTATATGCGGAAGTTGCACTATATTTCCTATAAGAATTTATATCTTAAAAAAAGTACGTAACCTAAAATTAAGATGTGATATGATACAGTTTTATTTTTTAATGATATTTTAATTATTATTTGAAAAAGTATAAATTTATTAAAAAATAATAAACTTATTTGTTTAATTAGACTGCTGTTAACTTAGATAATACTGTCTGGAAATTGTTTTAAATAATTATGAAACAGAAGAAATATAATCACAATATCGAGCCTAACATAGTAATTGAGGATAAGTTTGCATTGTATATTTAATTTGATGTCTAGATTTCTTCTTTTAGATTCATCAAGTAAATCCAACTAAAATGATATGAACTTCATATATTATGGAGGTAAAGTACAACATGATGAGGTTGACCGATTAGAAGGATGGACGCATGGAAATTAATAATGTTCCGACACATGGCGTATGAGATAGTCATGCATACATCTGCATGCCCTTTTACGGTTAACGTCTCACCGTAGATGGATATATTTATGAAAAGTGAACAATTTAAGATTATCCACTTTTGAAATGGAGTACATATCAGTTTAAAGCAATGTTTTCATTACCGTACCTGCCACAATATTGGAAAGTTTAGAGTTATGAAATTTGATGGTACAGCCGTGGTTTTGTTACCGTTTAAACTAGTTGTAATAATAAAGAAAAAATATATGTACCAACTAATACCAAAAATAACGTACGCATGAATTAATAATCAAACCGGATAATACTGGTTGTATATAGAACTAAAAAGTAGTTAAACATCCTAAAATTTAGACTTCATATATCAATAATTATATGTGTAAGTTGCACTATATTTCCAATAAGAATTTATATCTTACAAAAGTATATAACCTAAAATTAAGATGTGATACGATTCAATTTAATTTTTTAATGATATTTTAATTATTAATTGAAAAAGTATAAATTTATTAAAAATAAATAAAATAATTTGTTCAATTAGACTGATGTTTATTTAGATAATACTATTTTGAAATTGTTTTATATAATTATGAAACAGAAAAAATATAATCACAATATCGAGCCTAACATAGTAATTGAGGATATGTTTGCATTGTATATTTAAGTTGATGTCTAGATTTATCCTTTTATATTCGTCAAGTAAATCCAACTAAAATGATATGAACTTCATGTATTCCAGTGGTAAAGTACATAATGATGAGGTTGACCGATTAGAAGTATTGACGCATGGTAATTAATAATGTTCCGGCACATGGCGTATGAGATAGTCATGCATACATCTGCATGCCCTTTTACGATTAACGTCTCACCGTAGTTGGATATATTTATTAAAAGTGAACAATTTAGGATTCTCCACTTTTGAAATGGAGTACATATCAGTTTAAAGCAATGGTTTCATAACCGTACCGGCCACAATATTGGAAAGTTTAGAGTTATGAAATTTGATGGTTCAACCGTGATTTTGTTACAATTTAAACTAGTTGTAACAATAAAGAAAAAATATATATACCAATAGATAGCAAAATAACATACGGATGAATTAAAAATCAAACCAGATAGTACTGGCTGTATCTAGAATTAAAAAGTAGTTAAAAATCCTAAAATTTAGACTTCATATATCCATAATTATGTGCGTAAATTGCACTATATTTCCTATAAGAATTTATATCTTAAAAAAAGTATGTAACCCAAAATTAATATTTGATATGATACAATTTTATTTTTAATGATATTTTAATTATTAATTGAGAAAAGTATAAATTTATTTAAAATAAATAAACCTATTTGCTTAATTAGACTCATGTTAATTTAGATAATACTTTTTGCAAATTGTTTTATACAATTATGAAACAGAAAAAATATAATTACAATATGGAGCCTAACATAGTAATTGAGGATATGTTTGCATTGTATATTTAATTTGATGTCTAGATTTCTTCTTTTAGATTCGTCAAGTAAATCCAACTAAAATGATATCAACATCATGTATTCTGGTGGTAAAGTGCACAATGATGAGGTTGACCGATAAGAAGTATGGACGCATGGTAATTAATAATGTTCCCACACATAGCGTATGAGATAGTCATGCATACATCTGCATGCCCTTATACGGTTAACGTCTCACCGCAGTTGGCTATATTTATGAAAAGTGAACAATTTAGGGTTCTCCACTTTTGAAATGGAGTACATATCAGTTTAAAGCAATATTTCATAACCGTACCGGCCACAATATTTGAAAGTTTAGTGTTATGAAATTTGATGGTTCAATCGTGGTTTTGTTACCGTTTAAACTAGTTGTAATAATAAAGAAAAAATATATGTACCAACTAATACAAAAAATAACGTACGGATGAATGAATAATCAAACCGGATAATACTGGTTGTATCTAGAACTAAAAAGTAGTTAAAAATCCTAAAATTTAGACTTCATATATCCATAATTATATGCGTAAGTTGCACTATATTTCCTATAAGAATTTATATCTTAAACAAAGTTTATAACCTAAAATTAAGATGTGATACGATTCAATTTAATTTTTAATGATATTTTAATTATTAATTGAAAAAGTATAAATTTATTAAAAATAAATGAAATAATTTGTTCAATTAGGCTAATGTTAATTTAGATAATTCTGTTTTGAAATTGTTTTATATAATTATGAAACAGAAAAAATATAATCACAATATCGAGCCTAACATTGTAATTGAGGACATGTTTGCATTGTACATTTAAGTTGATGTCTAGATATATTCTTTTAGATTCGTCAAGCAAATCCAACTAAAATGATATGAACTTCATGTATTCCAGTGGTAAAGTACATAATGATGAGGTTGACCGATTAGAAGTATGGACGCATGGTAATTAATACTCTTCTGGCACATGGCGTATGAGATAGTCATGCATACATCTGCATGCCCTTTTACGGTTAACGTCTCACCGTAGTTGAATATATTTATGAAAAGTGAACAATTTAGGGTTCACCACGTTTGAAATGGAGTACATATCAGTTTAAAGCAATGTTTCATAACCGTACCGGCCACAATATTGGAAAGTTTAGAGTTATGAAATTTGATGGTTCAACCGTGATTTTGTTACCATTTAAACTAGTTGTAACAATAAAGAAAAAATATATATACCAATTAATAGCAAAATAACATACAGATGAATTAAAAATCAAACCGGATAGTACTGGCTGTATCTAGAATTAAAAAGTTGTTAAAAATCCTAATATTTAGACTTCATATATCCATAATTATATGCGGAAGTTGCACTATAATTCTTATAAGAATTTGTATCTTAAAAAAAGTATATAACCTAAAATTAAGATGTGATACGATTCAATTTAATTTGGTAATGATATTATAATTATTAATTGTAAAAGGTATAAATTTATTAAAAATAAATAAACTAATTTGTTCAATTAGACTGATGTTAATTTAGATAATACTATTTTCAAATTGTTTTATATAATTATGAAACAGAAAAAATATAATCACAATATCGAGCCTAACATAGTAATTGAGGATATGTTTGCATTGTATATTTAATTTGATGTCTATGTTTTTTCTTTTAGATTCGTCAAGTAAATCCAACTAAAATGATTTGAACTTCATGAATTCTGGTGGTTAAGTACACAATGATGAGGTTGACCGATAAGAAGTATGGACGCATGGTAATTAATAATGTTCCCACACATTGTGTATGAGATAGTCATGCATACATCTGCATGCCCTTTTACGGTTAACGTCCCACCGTAGTTGGCTATATTTATGAAAAGTGAGCAATTTAGGATTCTCCACGTTTGAAATGTAGTACATATCAGTTTAAAGAAATGTTTTCATAACCGTACCGGCCACAATATTAGAAAGTTTAGTGTTATGAAATTTGATGGTTGAATCGTGGTTTTGTTACCGTTTAAACTAGTTGTAATAATAAATAAAAAATATATGTACCAACTAATACCAAAAATAACGTACGGATGAATGAATAATTAAACCGGATAATACTGGTTGTATCTAGAACTAAAAAGTAGTTAAAAATCCTAAAATTTAGACTTCATATATCCAAAATTATATGCGTAAATTGCACTATATTTCCTATAAGAATTTATATCTTAAAAAAAGTATGTAACCTAAAATTAAAATGTTATATGATACAATTTTATTTTTAAAGAGATTTTAATTATTAATTGAGAAAAGTATAAATTTATTTAAAATAAATAAACTTATTTGCTTAATTCGACTGCTGTTAACTTAGATAATACTGTTTGCAAATTGAATTATTTAATTATGAAACAGAAGAAATATAATCACAATATCGAGCCTAACATAGTAATTGAGGATAAGTTTGCATTGTATATTTAATTTGATGTCTAGATTTCTTCTTTTAGATTCATCAAGTAAATCCAACTAAAATGATATGAACTTCATATATTATGGTGGTAAAGTACAACATGATGAGGTTGACCGATTAGAAGGATGGACGCATGGAAATTAATAATGTTCCGACACATGGCGTATGAGATAGTCATGCATACATCTGCATGCCCTTTTACGGTTAACGTCTCACCGTAGATGGATATATTTATGAAACGTGAACAATTTAAGATTCTCCACTTTTGAAATGGAGTACATATCAGTTTAAAGCAATGTTTTCATAACCGTACCTGTCACAATATTGGAAAGTTTAGAGTTATGAAATTTGATGGTACAGCCGTGGTTTTGTTACCGTTTAAACTAGTTGTAATAATAAAGAAAAAATATATATACCAACTAATTCCAAAATAACATACGGATGAATTAATAACCAAACTGGATAATACTGGTTCTATCTAGAGTTAAAAAGTAGTTAAAATTCTAAAATTTAGACTTCATATAACCATAATTATATGCGTAAGTTGCACCATATTTCCTATAAGAATTTATTTCGTAAAAAAAGTATGGACGCATGGTAAAGTACATAGTGATGAGGTTTACCGATAAGAAGTATGGACGCATGGTAATTAATAATGTTCCCACACATGGCATATGAGATAGTCATCCATACATCTGCATGCCCTTTTACGGTTAACGTCTTACCGTAGTTGGCTATATTTATGAAAAGTGAACAATTTAGGGTTGTCAACTTTTGAAATGGAGTACATATCAGTTTAAAGCAATGTTTCATAACCGTACCGGCCACAATATTGGAAAGTTATGTGTTATGAAAATTGATGGCTCAACCGTTGTTTTGTTACCGTTTAAACTAGTTGCAATAATGAAGAAAAAATATATGTACCAACTAATACCAAAAATAACGTACGGATGAATGAATAATCAAACCGGATAATACTTGTTGTATCTACAACTAAAAAGTAGTTAAAAATCCTAAAATTTAGACTCCATATATCCATAATTATATGCGTAAGTTGCACTATATTTCCTATTAGAATTTATATCTAAAAAAAAGTATATAACCTAAAATTAAGATGTGATACGATTTAATTTAATTTTGTAATGATATTTTAATAATTAATTGAAAAAGATATAAATTTAATAAAAATAAATAAACTAATCTGTTCAATTAGACTAATGTTAATTTAGATAATACTGTTTTCAAATTGTTTTATATAATTATGAAACAGAAAAAATATAATCACAATATCGAGCCTAACATAGTAATTGAGGATAGGTTTGCATTGTATATTTAATTTGATGTCTAGATTTCTTCTTTTCGATTCGTCAAGTAAATCCAACTAAAATGATATGAACTTTATGTATTCCAGTGGTAAAGTACACAATGATGAGGTTGACCGATTGGAAGTATGGACGCATGGTAATTAATAATGTTCCGACACATGGCGTATGAGATAGTCATGCATACATCTGCATGCCCTTTTACGGTTAACGTCTCACCGTAGTTGGCTATATTTATGAAAAGTGAACAATTTAGGGTTGTCAACTTTTGAAATGGAGTACATATCAGTTTAAAGCAATGTTTCATAACCGTACCGGCCACAATATTGGAAAGTTCTGTGTTATGAAAATTGATGGCTCAACCGTTGTTTTGTTACCGTTTAAACTAGTTGCAATAATAAAGAAAAAATATATGTACCAACTAATACCAAAAATAACGTACGGATGAATGAATAATCAAACCGGATAATACTTGTTGTATCTACAACTAAAAAGTAGTTAAAAATCCTAAAATTTAGACTCCATATATCCATAATTATATGCGTAAGTTGCACTATATTTCCTATAAGAATTTATATCTTAAAAAAAGTATATAACCTAAAATTAAGATGTGATACGATTTAAATTAATTTTTAATGATATTTTAGTTATTAATTGAAAAAGATATAAATTTATTAAAAATAAATAAACTAATCTGTTCAATTAGACTAATGTTAATTTAGATAATACTGTTTGCAAGTTGTTTTATATAATTATGAAACAGAAGAAATATAATCACAATATCGAGCCAAACATAGTAATTGAGGATAAGTTTGCATTGTATATTTAATTTGATGTCTAGATTTCTTCTTTTAGATTCGTCAAGTAAATCCAACTAAAATGATATCAACTTCATATATTCTGATGGTAAAGTACACAATGATGAGGTTAACCGATAAGAAGTATGGACGCATGGTAATTAATAATGTTCCCACACATGGCGTATGAGATAGTCATCCATACATCTGCATGCCCTTTTACGGTTAACGTCTTACCGTAGTTGGCTATATTTATGAAAAGTGAACAATTTAGGGTTGTCCACTTTTGAAATGGAGTACATATCAGTTTAAAGCAATGTTTCATAACCGTACCGGCCACAATATTGGAAAGTTATGTGTTATGAAAATTGATGGCTCAACCATTGTTTTGTTACTGTTTAAACTAGTTGCAATAATAAAGAAAAAATATATGTACCAACTAATACCAAAAATAACGTACGGATGAATGAATAATCAAACCGGATAATACTTGTTGTATCTACAACTAAAAAGTAGTTAAAAATCCTAAAATTTAGACTCCATATATCCATAATTATATGCGTAAGTTGCACTATATTTCCTATTAGAATTTATATCTTAAAAAAAGTATATAACCTAAAATTAAGATGTGATACGATTTAATTTAATTTTTTAATGATATTTTAATTATTAATTGAAAAAGATATAAATTTATTAAAAATAAATAAACTAATCTGTTCAATTAGACTAATGTTAATTTAGATAATACTGTTTTCAAATTGTTTTATATAATTATGAAACAGAAAAAATATAATCACAATATCGAGCCTAACATAGTAATTGAGGATAGGTTTGCATTGTATATTTAATTTGATGTCTAGATTTCTTCTTTTCGATTCGTCAAGTAAATCCAACTAAAATGATATGAACATTATGTATTCCAGTCGTAAAGTACACAATGATGAGGTTGACCGATTAGAAGTATGGACGCATGGTAATTAATAATGTTCCGACACATGGCGTATGAGATAGTCATGCATACATCTGCATGCCCTTTTACGGTTAACATCTCACCGTAGTTGGCTATATTTATGAAAAGTGAACAATTTAGGGTTGTCAACTTTTGAAATGGAGTACATATCAGTTTAAAGCAATGTTTCATAACCGTACCGGCCACAAGATTGGAAAGTTCTGTGTTATGAAAATTGATGGCTCAACCGTTGTTTTGTTACCGTTTAAACTAGTTGCAATAATAAAGAAAAAATATATGTACCAACTAATACCAAATATAACGTACGGATGAATGAATAATCAAACCGGATAATACTTGTTGTATCTACAACTAAAAAGTAGTTAAAAATCCTAAAATTTAGACTCCATATATCCATAATTATATGCGTAAGTTGCACTATATTTCCTATAAGAATTTATATCTTAAAAAAAGTATATAACCTAAAATTAAGATGTGATACGATTTAAATTAATTTTTAATGATATTTTAGTTATTAATTGAAAAAGATATAAATTTATTAAAAATAAATAAACTAATCCGTTCAATTAGACTAATGTTAATTTAGATAATACTGTTTGCAAGTTGTTTTATATAATTATGAAACAAAAAAATATAATCACAATATCGAGCCAAACATAGTAATTGAGGATAAGTTTGCATTGTATATTTAATTTGATGTCTAGATTTCTTCTTTTAGATTCGTCAAGTAAATCCAACTAAAATGATATCAACTTTATATATTCCAGTGGTAAAGTACACAATGATGAGGTTAACCGATAAGAAGTATGGACGCATGGTAATTAATAATGTTCCCACACATGGCGTATGAGATAGTCATCCATACATCTGCATGCCCTTTTACGGTTAACGTCTCACCGTAGTTGGCTATATTTATGAAAAGTGAACAATTTAGGGTTGTCCACTTTTGAAATGGAGTACATATCAGTTTAAAGCAATGTTTCATAACCGTACCGGCCACAATATTGGAAAGTTATGTGTTATGAAAATTGATGGCTCAACCATTGTTTTGTTACCGTTTAAACTAGTTGCAATAATAAAGAAAAAATATATGTACCAACTAATACCAAAAATAACGTACGGATGAATGAATAATCAAACCGGATAATACTTGTTGTATCTACAACTAAAAAGTAGTTAAAAATCCTAAAATTTAGACTCCATATATCCATAATTATATGCGTAAGTTGCACTATATTTCCTATAAGAATTTATATCTTTAAAAAAGTATATAACCTAAAATTAAGATGTCATACAATACAATTTAATTTTTTAATGATATTATAATTATTAATTGAAAAAGATATAAATTTATTGAAAATAAATAAACTAATTTGTTCAATTAGACTAATGTTAATTTAGATAATACTGTTTTCAAATTGTTTTATATAATTATGAAACAGAAAAAATATAATCACAATATCGAGCCTAACATAGTAATTGAGGATAGGTTTGCATTGTATATTTAATTTGATGTCTAGATTTCTTCTTTTCGATTCGTCAAGTAAATCCAACTAAAATGATATGAACTTTATGTATTCCAGTGGTAAAGTACACAATGATGAGGTTGACCGATTAGAAGTATGGACGCATGGTAATTAATAATGTTCCGACACATGGCGTATGAGATAGTCATGCATACATCTGCATGCCCTTTTACGGTTAACGTCTCACCGTAGTTGGCTATATTTATGAAAAGTGAACAATTTAGGGTTGTCCACTTTTAAAATGGAGTACATATCAATTTAAAGCAATGTTTCATAACCGTACCGGCCACAATATTGGAAAGTTCAGTGTTATGAAAATTGATGGCTCAACCGTTGTTTTGTTACCGTTTAAACTAGTTGCAATAAATAAAGAAAAAATATATGTACCAACTAATACCAAAAATAACGTACGGATGAATGAATAATCAAACCGGATAATACTTGTTGTATCTAGACCTAAAAAGTAGTTAAAATCCTAAAATTTAGACTTCATATATCCATAATTATATGCGTAAGTTGCACTATATTGCCTATAAGAATTTATATTTTAAAAAAGTGTATAACCTAAAATTAAGATGTTATACAATACAATTTAATTTTTTACTGATATTATAATTATTAATTGAAAAAGATATAAATTTATTGAAAATAAATAAACTAATTTGTTCAATTAGACTAATGTTAATTTAGATAATACTTGTTTTCAAATTGTTTTATATAATTATGAAACAGAAAAAATATAATCACAATATCGAGCCTAACATAGTAATTAAGGATAGGTTTGCATTGTATATTTAATTTGATGTCTCGATTTCTTCTTTTCGATTCGTCAAGTAAATCCAACTAAAATGATATGAACATTATGTATTCCAGTAGTAAAGTACACAATGATGAGGTTGACCGATTAGAAGTATGGACGCATGGTAATTAATAATGTTCCGACACATGGCGTATGAGATAGTCATGCATACATCTGCATGCCCTTTTACGGTTAACATCTCACCGTAGTTGGCTATATTTATGAAAAGTGAACAATTTAGGGTTGTCAACTTTTGAAATGGAGTACATATCAGTTTAAAGCAATGTTTCATAACCGTACCGGCCACAAGATTGGAAAGTTCTGTGTTATGAAAATTGATGGCTCAACCGTTGTTTTGTTACCGTTTAAACTAGTTGCAATAATAAAGAAAAAATATATGTACCAACTAATACCAAAAATAACGTACGGATGAATGAATAATCAAACCGGATAATACTTGTTGTATCTACAACTAAAAAGTAGTTAAAAATCCTAAAATTTAGACTCCATATATCCATAATTATATGCGTAAGTTGCACTATATTTCCTATAAGAATTTATATCTTTAAAAAAGTATATAACCTAAAATTAAGATGTCATACAATACAATTTAATTTTTTACTGATATTATAATTATTAATTGAAAAAGATATAAATTTATTGAAAATAAATAAACTAATTTGTTCAATTAGACTAATGTTAATTTAGATAATACTGTTTTCAAATTGTTTTATATAATTATGAAACAGAAAAAATATAATCACAATATCGAGCCTAACATAGTAATTGAGGATAGGTTTGCATTGTATATTTAATTTGATGTCTAGATTTCTTCTTTTCGATTCGTCAAGTAAATCCAACTAAAATGATATGAACTTTATGTATTCCAGTGGTAAAGTACACAATGATGAGGTTGACCGATTAGAAGTATGGACGCATGGTAATTAATAATGTTCCGACACATGGCGTATGAGATAGTCATGCATACATCTGCATGCCCTTTTACGGTTAACGTCTCACCGTAGTTGGCTATATTTATGAAAAGTGAACAATTTAGGGTTGTCCACTTTTAAAATGGAGTACATAACAATTTAAAGCAATGTTTCATAACCGTACCGGCCACAATATTGGAAAGTTCGTGTTATGAAAATTGATGGCTCAACCGTTGTTTTATTACCGTTTAAACTAGTTGCAATAAATAAAGAAAAAATATATGTAGCAACTAATACCAAAAATAGCGTACGGATGAATGAATAATCAAACCGGATAATACTTGTTGTATCTAGAACTAAAAAGTAGTAAAAAATCCTAAAATTTAGACTTCATATATCCATAATTATATGCGGAATTTGCACTATATTGCCTATAAGAATTTATATTTTAAAAAAGTGTATAACCTAAAATTAAGATGTCATACAATACAATTTAATTTTTTACTATTATTATAATTATTAATTGAAAAATATATAAATTTATTAAAAATAAATAAACTAATCTGTTCAATTAGACTAATGTTAATTTAGATAATACTGTTTTCAAATTGTTTTATATAATTATGAAACAGAAAAAATATAATCACAATATCGAGCCTAACATAGTAATTAAGGATAGGTTTGCATTGTATATTTAATTTGATGTCTCGATTTCTTCTTTTCGATTCGTCAAGTAAATCCAACTAAAATGATATGAACATTATGTATTCCAGTGGTAAAGTACACAATGATGAGGTTGACCGATTAGAAGTATGGACGCATGGTAATTAATAATGTTCCGACACATGGCGTATGAGATAGTCATGCATACATCTGCATGCCCTTTTACGGTTAACATCTCACCGTAGTTGGCTATATTTATGAAAAGTGAACAATTTAGGGTTGTCAACTTTTGAAATGGAGTACATATCAATTTAAAGCAATGTTTCATAACCGTACCGGCCACAAGATTGGAAAGTTCCGTGTTATGAAAATTGATGGCTCAACCGTTGTTTTGTTACCGTTTAAACTAGTTGCAATAAATAAAGAAAAAATATATGTACCAACTAATACCAAAAATAACGTACGGATGAATGAATAATCAAACCGGATAATACTTGTTGTATCTACAACTAAAAAGTAGTTAAAAATCCTAAAATTTAGACTCCATATATCCATAATTATATGCGTAAGTTGCACTATATTTCCTATAAGAATTTATATCTTTAAAAAAGTATATAACCTAAAATTAAGATGTCATACAATACAATTTAATTTTTTACTATTATTATAATTATTAATTGAAAAAGATATAAATTTATTGAAAATAAATAAACTAATTTGTTCAATTAGACTAATGTTAATTTAGATAATACTGTTTTCAAATTGTTTTATATAATTATGAAACAGAAAAAATATAATCACAATATCGAGCCTAACATAGTAATTAAGGATAGGTTTGCATTGTATATTTAATTTGATGTCTAGATTTCTTCTTTTCGATTCGTCAAGTAAATCCAACTAAAATGATATGAACTTTATGTATTCCGGTGGTAAAGTACACAATGATGAGGTTGACCGATTAGAAGTATGGACGCATGGTAATTAATAATGTTCCGACACATGGCGTATGAGATAGTCATGCATACATCTGCATGCCCTTTTACGGTTAACGTCTCACCGTAGTTGGCTATATTTATGAAAAGTGAACAATTTAGGGTTGTCCACTTTTAAAATGGAGTACATAACAATTTAAAGCAATGTTTCATAACCGTACCGGCCACAATATTGGAAAGTTCAGTGTTATGAAAATTGATGGCTCAACCGTTGTTTTATTACCGTTTAAACTAGTTGCAATAAATAAAGAAAAAATATATGTAGCAACTAATACCAAAAATAGCGTACGGATGAATGAATAATCAAACCGGATAATACTTGTTGTATCTAGAACTAAAAAGTAGTAAAAAATCCTAAAATTTAGACTTCATATATCCATAATTATATGCGGAATTTGCACTATATTGCCTATAAGAATTTATATTTTAAAAAAGTGTATAACCTAAAATTAAGATGTCATACAATACAATTTAATTTTTTACTATTATTATAATTATTAATTGAAAAATATATAAATTTATTAAAAATAAATAAACTAATTTGTTCAATTAGACTAATGTTAATTTAGATAATACTGTTTTCAAATTGTTTTATATAATTATGAAACAGAAAAAATATAATCACAATATCGAGCCTAACATAGTAATTAAGGATAGGTTTGCATTGTATATTTAATTTGATGTCTCGATTTCTTCTTTTCGATTCGTCAAGTAAATCCAACTAAAATGATATGAACATTATGTATTCCAGTAGTAAAGTACACAATGATGAGGTTGACCGATTAGAAGTATGGACGCATGGTAATTAATAATGTTCCGACACATGGCGTATGAGATAGTCATGCATACATACGCATGCCCTTTTACGGTTAACATCTCACCGTAGTTGGCTATATTTATGAAAAGTGAACAATTTAGGGTTGTCAACTTTTGAAATGGAGTACATATCAATTTAAAGCAATGTTTCATAACCGTACCGGCCACAAGATTGGAAAGTTCAGTGTTATGAAAATTGATGGCTCAACCGTTGTTTTGTTACCGTTTAAACTAGTTGCAATAAATAAAGGAAAAATATATGTACCAACTAATACCAAAAATAACGTACGAATGAACGAATAATCAAACCGGATAATACTTGTTGTATCTAGAACTAAAAAGTAGTTAAAAATCCTATAATTTAGACTCCATATATCCATAATTATATGCGTAAGTTGCACTATATTTCCTATAAGAATTTATATCTTAAAAAAGTATATAACCTAAAATTAAGATGTTATACAATACAATTTAATTTTTTACTATTATTATAATTATTAATTGAAAAAGATATAAATTTATTAAAAATAAATAAACTAATCTGTTCAATTAGACTAATGTTAATTTAGATAATACTGTTTTCAAATTGTTTTATATAATTATGAAACGAAAAAATATAATCACAATATCGAGCCTAACATAGTAATTAAGGATAGGTTTGCATTGTATATTTAATTTGATGTCTAGATTTCTTCTTTTCGATTCGTCAAGTAAATCCAACTAAAATGATATGAACTTTATGTATTCCGGTGGTAAAGTACACAATGATGAGGTTGACCGATTAGAAGTATGGACGCATGGTAATTAATAATGTTCCGACACATGGCGTATGAGATAGTCATGCATACATCTGCATGCCCTTTTACGGTTAACGTCTCACCGTAGTTGGCTATATTTATGAAAAGTGAACAATTTAGGGTTGTCCACTTTTAAAATGGAGTACATAACAATTTAAAGCAATGTTTCATAACCGTACCGGCCACAATATTGGAAAGTTCAGTGTTATGAAAATTGATGGCTCAACCGTTGTTTTATTACCGTTTAAACTAGTTGCAATAAATAAAGAAAAAATATATGTAGCAACTAATACCAAAAATAGCGTACGGATGAATGAATAATCAAACCGGATAATACTTGTTGTATCTAGAACTAAAAAGTAGTAAAAAATCCTAAAATTTAGACTTCATATATCCATAATTATATGCGGAATTTGCACTATATTGCCTATAAGAATTTATATTTTAAAAAAGTGTATAACCTAAAATTAAGATGTCATACAATACAATTTAATTTTTTACTATTATTATAATTATTAATTGAAAAATATATAAATTTATTAAAAATAAATAAACTAATCTGTTCAATTAGACTAATGTTAATTTAGATAATACTTGTTTTCAAATTGTTTTATATAATTATGAAACAGAAAAAATATAATCACAATATCGAGCCTAACATAGTAATTAAGGATAGGTTTGCATTGTATATTTAATTTGATGTCTAGATTTCTTCTTTTCGATTCGTCAAGTAAATCCAACTAAAATGATATGAACTTTATGTATTCCAGTGGTAAAGTACACAATGATGAGGTTGACCGATTAGAAGTATGGACGCATGGTAATTAATAATGTTCCGACACATGGCGTATGAGATAGTCATGCATACATCTGCATGCCCTTTTACGGTTAACGTCTCACCGTAGTTGGCTATATTTATGAAAAGTGAACAATTTAGGGTTGTCCACTTTTAAAATGGAGTACATATCAATTTAAAGCAATGTTTCATAACCGTACCGGCCACAATATTGGAAAGTTCAGTGTTATGAAAATTGATGGCTCAACCGTTGTTTTTTGTTACCGTTTAAACTAGTTGCAATAAATAAAGAAAAAATATATGTAGCAACTAATACCAAAAATAGCGTACGGATGAATGAATAATCAAACCGGATAATACTTGTTGTATCTAGAACTAAAAAGTAGTAAAAAATCCTAAAATTTAGACTTCATATATCCATAATTATATGCGGAATTTGCACTATATTGCCTATAAGAATTTATATTTTAAAAAAGTGTATAACCTAAAATTAAGATGTCATACAATACAATTTAATTTTTTACTATTATTATAATTATTAATTGAAAAAGATATAAATTTATTAAAAATAAATAAACTAATTTGTTCAATTAGACTAATGTTAATTTAGATAATACTGTTTTCAAATTGTTTTATATAATTATGAAACAGAAAAAATATAATCATAATATCGAGCCTAACATAGTAATTAAGGATAGGTTTGCATTGTATATTTAATTTGATGTCTCGATTTCTTCTTTTAGATTCGTCAAGTAAATCCAACTAACATGATATGAACTTTATGTATTCCGGTGGTAAAGTACACAATGATGAGGTTGACCGATTAGAAGTATGGACGCATGGTAATTAATAATGTTCCGACACATGGCGTATGAGATAGTCATGCATACATCTGCATGCCCTTTTACGGTTAACGTCTCACCGTAGTTGGCTATATTTATGAAAAGTGAACAATTTAGGGTTGTCCACTTTTAAAATGGAGTACATATCAATTTAAAGCAATGTTTCATAACCGTACCGGCCACAATATTGGAAAGTTCAGTGTTATGAAAATTGATGGCTCAACCGTTGTTTTGTTACCGTTTAAACTAGTTGCAATAAATAAAGAAAAAATATATGTAGCAACTAATACCAAAAATAGCGTACGGATGAATGAATAATCAAACCGGATAATACTTGTTGTATCTAGAACTAAAAAGTAGTAAAAAATCCTAAAATTTAGACTTCATATATCCATAATTATATGCGGAATTTGCACTATATTGCCTATAAGAATTTATATTTTAAAAAAGTGTATAACCTAAAATTAAGATGTCATACAATACAATTTAATTTTTTACTATTATTATAATTATTAATTGAAAAAGATATAAATTTATTAAAAATAAATAAACTAATCTATTCAATTAGACTAATGTTAATTTAGATAATACTGTTTTCAAATTGTTTTATATAATTATGAAACGAAGAAAAAATATAATCACAATATCGAGCCTAACATAGTAATTAAGGATAGGTTTGCATTGTATATTTAATTTGATGTCTAGATTTCTTCTTTTAGATTCGTCAAGTAAATCCAACTAACATGATATGAACTTTATGTATTCCGGTGGTAAAGTACACAATGATGAGGTTGACCGATTAGAAGTATGGACGCATGGTAATTAATAATGTTCCGACACATGGCGTATGAGATAGTCATGCATACATCTGCATGCCCTTTTACGGTTAACGTCTCACCGTAGTTGGCTATATTTATGAAAAGTGAACAATTTAGGGTTGTCCACTTTTAAAATGGAGTACATATCAATTTAAAGCAATGTTTCATAACCGTACCGGCCACAATATTGGAAAGTTCAGTGTTATGAAAATTGATGGCTCAACCGTTGTTTTGTTACCGTTTAAACTAGTTGCAATAAATAAAGAAAAAATATATGTAGCAACTAATACCAAAAATAGCGTACGGATGAATGAATAATCAAACCGGATAATACTTGTTGTATCTAGAACTAAAAAGTAGTAAAAAATCCTAAAATTTAGACTTCATATATCCATAATTATATGCGGAATTTGCACTATATTGCCTATAAGAATTTATATTTTAAAAAAGTGTATAACCTAAAATTAAGATGTCATACAATACAATTTAATTTTTTACTATTATTATAATTATTAATTGAAAAAGATATAAATTTATTAAAAATAAATAAACTAATCTATTCAATTAGACTAATGTTAATTTAGATAATACTGTTTTCAAATTGTTTTATATAATTATGAAACAGAAAAAATATAATCACAATATCGAGCCTAACATAGTAATTAAGGATAGGTTTGCATTGTATATTTAATTTGATGTCTCGATTTCTTCTTTTCGATTCGTCAAGTAAATCCAACTAAAATGATATGAACTTTATGTATTCCGGTGGTAAAGTACACAATGATGAGGTTGACCGATTAGAAGTATGGACGCATGGTAATTAATAATGTTCCGACACATGGCGTATGAGATAGTCATGCATACATCTGCATGCCCTTTTACGGTTAACGTCTCACCGTAGTTGGCTATATTTATGAAAAGTGAACAATTTAGGGTTGTCCACTTTTGAAATGGAGTACATATCAATTTAAAGCAATGTTTCATAACCGTACCGGCCACAATATTGGAAAGTTCAGTGTTATGAAAATTGATGGCTCAACCGTTGTTTTGTTACCGTTTAAACTAGTTGCAATAAATAAAGAAAAAATATATGTAGCAACTAATACCAAAAATAACGTACGGATGAATGAATAATCAAACCGGATAATACTTGTTGTATCTAGAACTAAAAAGTAGTTAAAAATCCTAAAATTTAGACTTCATATATCCATAATTATATGCGGAATTTGCACTATATTTCCTATAAGAATTTATATCTTAAAAAAAGTATATAACCTAAAATTAAGATGTCATACAATACAATTTAATTTTTTTCTATTATTATAATTATTAATTGAAAAAGATATAAATTTATTAAAAATAAATAAACTAATTTATTCAATTAGACTAATGTTAATTTAGATAATACTGTTTTCAAATTGTTTTATATAATTATGAAACGAAAAAATATAATCACAATATCGAGCCTAACATAGTAATTAAGGATAGGTTTGCATTGTATATTTAATTTGATGTCTCGATTTCTTCTTTTAGATTCGTCAAGTAAATCCAACTAACATGATATGAACTTTATGTATTCCGGTGGTAAAGTACACAATGATGAGGTTGACCGATTAGAAGTATGGACGCATGGTAATTAATAATGTTCCGACACATGGCGTATGAGATAGTCATGCATACATCTGCATGCCCTTTTACGGTTAACGTCTCACCGTATTTGGCTATATTTATGAAAAGTGAACAATTTAGGGTTGTCCACTTTTGAAATGGAGTACATATCAGTTTAAAGCAATGTTTCATAAACGTACCGGCCACAATATTGGAAAGTTCGGTGTTATGAAAATTGATGGCTCAACCGTTGTTTTGTTACCGTTTAAACTAGTTGCAATAAATAAAGAAAAAATATATGTACCAACTAATACCAAAAATAACGTACGGATGAATGAATAATCAAACCGGATAATACTTGTTGTATCTAGAACTAAAAAGTAGTTAAAAATCCTAAAATTTAGACTTCATATATCCATAATTATATGCGGAATTTGCACTATATTTCCTATAAGAATTTATATCTTAAAAAAGTGTATAACCTAAAATTAAGATGTCATACAATACAATTTAATTTTTTACTATTATTATAATTATTAATTGAAAAAGATATAAATTTATTAAAAATAAATAAACTAATCTATTCAATTAGACTAATGTTAATTTAGATAATACTGTTTTCAAATTGTTTTATATAATTATGAAACAAAAAAAATATAATCACAATATCGAGCCTAACATAGTAATTAAGGATAGGTTTGCATTGTATATTTAATTTGATGTCTAGATTTCTTCTTTTAGATTCGTCAAGTAAATCCAACTAAAATGATATGAACTTTATGTATTCCGGTGGTAAAGTACACAATGATGAGGTTGACCGATTAGAAGTATGGACGCATGGTAATTAATAATGTTCCGACACATGGCGTATGAGATAGTCATGCATACATCTGCATGCCCTTTTACGGTTAACGTCTCACCGTAGTTGGCTATATTTATGAAAAGTGAACAATTTAGGGTTGTCCACTTTTGAAATGGAGTACATATCAGTTTAAAGCAATGTTTCATAACCGTACCGGCCACAATATTGGAAAGTTCAGTGTTATGAAAATTGATGGCTCAACCGTTGTTTTGTTACCGTTTAAACTAGTTGCAATAATAAAGAAAAAATATATGTACCAACTAATACCAAAAATAACGTACGAATGAACGAATAATCAAACCGGATAATACTTGTTGTATCTAGAACTAAAAAGTAGTTAAAAATCCTAAAATTTAGACTTCATATATCCATAATTATATGCGGAATTTGCACTATATTTCCTATAAGAATTTATATCTTAAAAAAAGTATAGAACCTAAAATTAAGATGTCATACGATACAATTTAATTTTTTAATGATATTATAATTATTAATTGAGAAAAGATATAAATTTATTAAAAATAAATAACCTAATTTGCTCAATTAGACTAATGTTAATTTAGATAATACTCGTTTTCAAATTGTTTTATATAATTATGAAACAGAAAAAATATAATCACAATATCGAGCCTAACATAGTAATTAAGGATAGGTTTGCATTGTATATTTAATTTGATGTCTAGATTTCTTCTTTTAGATTCGTCAAGTAAATCCAACTACAATGATATGAACTTTATGTATTCCAGTGGTAAAGTACACAATGATGAGGTTAACCAATAAGAAGTATGGACGCATGGTAATTAATAATGTTCCCACACATGGCGTATGAGATAGTCATCCATACATCTGCATGCCCTTTTACGGTTAACGTCTCACCGTAGTTGGCTATATTTATGAAAAGTGAACAATTTAGGGTTGTCCACTTTTGAAATGGAGTACATATCAGTTTAAAGCAATGTTTCATAACCGTACCGGCCACAATATTGGAAAGTTCGATGTTATGAAAATTGATGGCTCAACCGTTGTTTTATTACCGTTTAAACTAGTTGCAATAATAAAGAAAAAATATATGTACCAACTAATACCAAAAATAACGTACGAATGAACGAATAATCAAACCGGATAATACTTGTTGTATCTAGAACTAAAAAGTAGTTAAAAATCCTAGAATTTAGACTTCATATATCCATAATTATATGCGGAATTTGCACTATATTTCCTATAGGAATTTATATCTTAAAAAAAGTATATAACCTAAAATTAAGATGTCATACGATACAATTTAATTTTTAATGATATTATAATTATTAATTGAAAAAGATATAAATTTATTAAAAATAAATAAACTAATCTGTTCAATTAGACTTATGTTAATTTAGATAATACTGTTTTCAAATTGTTTTATATAATTGTGAAACAGAAAAAATATAATCACAATATCGAGCCTAACATAGTAATTGAGGATAGGTTTGCATTGTATATTTAATTTGATGTCTAGATTTCTTATTTTAGATTCGTCAAGTAAATCCAACTAAAATTATATGAACTTTATGTATTCTAGTGGTAAAGTACACAATGATGAGGTTGACCGATTAGAAGTATGGACGCATGGTAATTAATAATGTTCCGACACATGGCGTATGAGATAGTCATCCATACATCTGCATGCCCTTTTACGGTTAACGTCTCACCGTAGTTGGCTATATTTATGAAAAGTGAACAATTTAGGGTTATCCACTTTTGAAATGGAGTACATATCAGTTTAAAGTAATGTTTCATAACCGTACCGGCCACAATATTGGAAAGTTCAGTGTTATGAAAATTGATGGCTCAAACGTTGTTTTGTTACCGTTTAAACTAGTTGCAATAATAAAGAAAAAATATATGTACAACCTAATACCAAAAATAACGTACGAATGAATGAATAATCAAACCGGATAATACTTGTTGTGTCTAGAACTAAAAAGTAGTTAAAAATCCTAGAATTTAGACTTCATATATCCATAATTATATGCGGAATTTACACTATATTTCCTATAGGAATTTATATCTTAAAAAAGTATATAACCTAAAATTAAGATGTCATACGATATAATTTAATTTTTTAATGATGTTATAAATATTAATTGAAAAAGATATAAATTTATTAAAAATAAATAAACTAATCTGTTCAATTAGACTAATGTTAATTTAGATAATACTGTTTTCAAATTGTTTTATATAATTATGAAACAGAAAAAATATAATCACAATATCGAGCCTAACATAGTAATTGAGGATAGGTTTGCATTGTATATTTAATTTGATGTCTAGATTTCTTATTTTTTATTCGTCAAGTAAATCCAACTAAAATTATATGAACTTTATGTATTCTAGTGGTAAAGTACACAATGATGAGGTTGACCGATTAGAAGTATGGACGCATGGTAATTAATAATGTTCCGACACATGGCGTATGAGATAGTCATGCATACATCTGCATGCCCTTATACGGTTAACGTCTCACCGTAGTTGGATATATTTATGAAAAGTGAACAATTTAGGATATTCCACTTTTGAAATGGAGTACATATCAGTTTAAAGCAATGTTTTCATAACCGTACCGGCCACAACATTGGAAAGTTTAGAGTTATGAAATTTGATGGTTCAACCGTAATTTCGTTAACGTTTAAACTAGTTGTAACAATAAAGAAAATATATATATACCAATTAATAGCGCAAAATAACATACGAATGAATTAATAATCAAACCGGAAAATATTGGTTGTATCTAGAGCTAAAAAGTAGTTGAAAATCCTAAAATTTAGACTCCATATATCCATAATTATATGCGTAAGTTGCACTATATTTCCTATAAGAATTTATATCTTAAAAAAAGTATATAACCTAAAATTAAGATGTGATACGATTCAATTTAATTTTTAATGATATTTTAATTTGTAATTGAGAAACGTATAAATTTATTAAAAATAAATAACCTTATTTGCTTAATTAGATTGCTGTTAATTTAGATAATACTTTTTGCAAGTTGTTTTATATAATTATGAAACAGAAGAAATATAATCACAATATCGAGCCTAACATAGTAATTGAGGATAGGTTTGCATTGTATATTTAATTTGATGTCTAGATTACTTCTTTTAGATTCGTCACGTAAATCCAACTAAAATGATATCAACTTCATATATTCTGATGGTAAAGTACAGAATGATGAGGTTAACCGATAAGAAGTATGGACGCATGGTAATTAATAATGTTCCCACACATGGCGTATGAGATACTTATCCATACATCTGCATGCCCTTTTACGGTTAACATCTCACCGTAGTTGGCTATATTTATGAAAAGTGAACAATTTAGGGTTCTCCACGTTTAAAATGGAGTACATATCAGTTTATAGCAATGTTTCATAACCGTACCGGCCACAATATTGGAAAGTTTAGTGTTATGAAATTCGATGGTTCAAACGGTGTTTTGTTACTGTTTAAACTAGTTGTAATAATAAAGAAAAAATATATGTACCAACTAATACCAAAAATAACGTACGGGTGAATGAGTAATCAAACCAGATAATACTTGTTGTATCTAGAACTAAAAAGTAGTTAAAGTCCTAAAATTTAGACTCCATATATCCATAATTGTATGCGTAAGTTGCACTATATTTCCTATAAGAATTTATATCTTAAAAAAAAGTATGTAACCCAAAATTAAGATGTGATATGATACAATTTTATTTTTAATGATATTTTAATTATTAATTGAAAAAAGTATAAATTTATTAAAAATAAATAAACTAATTTGTTCAATTAGACTGATGTTAATTTAGATAATACTGTTTTCAAATAGTTTTATGTAATTATGAAACAGAAAAAATATAATCAAAATATCGAGCCTAACATAGTAATTGAGGATATATTTGCATTGTATATTTAATTTGATGTCTAGACTTCTTCTTTTAGATTTGTCAAGTAAATCCAACTAAAATGATATGAACTTCATGTATTCCAGTGGTAAAGTACACAATGATGAGGTTGACCGATTAGAAGTATGGACGCATGGTAATTAATAACGTTCCGACACATGGCGTATGAAATAGTCATGCATACATCTACATGCCCTTTTACGGTTAACGTCTCACCGTAGTTGGATATATTTATGAAAAGTGAACAATTTAGGATTCTCCACTTTTGAAATGGAGTACATATCAGTTGAAAGCAATGTTTTCATAACCATACCTGCAACAATATTGGAAAGTTTAGAGTTATGAAATTTGATAGTTCAACCGTGGTTTTGTTACCGTTTAAACTAGTTGTAACAATAAAGACAAAATCTATATACCAACTAATAGCAAAATAACATAGAGATGAATTAATAATCAAACCGGATAATACTGGTTGTATCTAAAACTAAAAAGTAGTTAAAATTCTAAAATATAGACTTCATATAACCATAATTATATGCGTAAGTTGCACTATATTTCCTATAAGAATTTATATGTTAAAAAAGTACGTAACCTAAAATTAAGATGTGATATGATATAGTTTTATTTTATATGATATTTTAATTATTATTTTAAAAATTTATAAATTTATTAAAAAATAATAACTTTATTTGGTTAATTAGACTGCGGTTAATTTAGATAATACTGTTTGTAAATTGTTTTATATAATTATGAAATAGAAGAAATATAATCACAATATCGAGCCTAACATAGTAATTGAGGATAGGTTTGCATTGTATATTTAATTTGATGTCTAGATTTCTTCTTTTAGATTCGTCAAGTAAATCCAACTAAAATTATATGAACTTCATATATTCTGATGGTAAAGTACACAATGATGAGGTTGACCCATTAGAAGTATGGACACATGGTAATTAATAATGTTCCGACAATGGCGAATGAGATAGTCATCCATACATCTGCATGCCCTTTTACTGTTAACATCTCACCGTAGTTGGTTATATTTATGAAAAGTGAATAATTTTGGGTTCTCCACTTTTGAAATGGAGTACATATCAGTTTAAAGCAATGTTTCATAACCGTACCGGCCACAATATTGGAAAGTTTAGTGTTATGAAATTTGATGGTTCAGCCATGGTTTTGTTACCGTTTAAACTAGTTGTAATAATAAAGAAAAAATATATATACCAACTAATTGCAAAATAACATAAGGATGAATTAATAATCAAACCGGATAATACTGGTTGTATCTAGAGTTAAAAAGTAGTTAAAATTCTAAAATTTAGACTTCATATAACCATAATTATATGCGTAAGTTGCACTATATTTCCTATAAGAATTTATATCTTAAAAAAAGTACGTAACCTAGAATTAAGATGTGATATGATACAATTTTATTTTTTTATGATATTTTCATTATTATTTGAAAAAAGTATAAATTTATTAAAAATAGATAAACTAATTTGTTCAATTAGACTGATGTTAATTTAGATAATACTGTTTTCAAATAGTTTTATATAATTATGAAACAGAAAAAATATAATCAAAATATCGAGCCTAACATAGTAATTGAGGATATGTTTGCATTGTATATTTAATTTGATGTCTGGACTTCTTCTTTTAGATTCGTCAAGTAAATTCAACTAAAATGATATGAACTTCATATATTCTGATGGTAAAGTACACAATGATGAGGTTCACCGATAAGAAGTATGGACGCATGGTAATTAATAATGTTCCGCTACATGGCGTATGAGATAGTCATGCATACATCTACATGCCCTTTTACGGTTAACGTCTCACCGTAGTTGGATATATTTATGAAAAGTGAACAATTTAGGATTCTCCACTTTTGAAATGGAGTACATATCAGTTGAAAGCAATATTTTCATAACCATACCTGCAACAATATTGGAAACTTTAGAGTTATGAAATTTGATGATTCAACCATGGTTTTGTTACCGTTTAAACTAGTTGTAACAATAAAGAAAATATATATATACCAACTAATAGCAAAATAACATAGAGATGAATTAATAATCAAACCGGATAATACTGGTTGTATCTAGAACTAAAAAGTAGTTAAAATTCTAAAATTTAGACTTCATATAACCATAATTATATGCGTAAGTTGCACTATATTTCCTATAAGAATTTATATCTTAAAAAAAAGTACGTAACCTAAAATTAAGATGTGATATGATACAGTTTTATTTTTTTATGATATTTTCATTATTATTTGAAAAAAGTATAAATTTATTAAAAATAAATAAACTAATTTGTTCAATTAGACTGATGTGAATTTAGATAATACTGTTTTCAAATAGTTTTATATTAATATGAAACAGAAAAAATATAATTAAAATATCGAGCCTAACATAGTAATTGAGGATATGTTTGCATTGTATATTTAATTTGATGTCTAGACTTCTTCTTTTAGATTCGTCAAGTAAATCCAACTAAAATGATATGAACTTCATGTATTCCAGTGGTAAAGTACACAATGATGAGGTTGACCGATTAGAAGTATGGACGCATGGTAATTAATAATGTTCCGACACATGGCGTATGAGATAGTCATGCATACATATGCATGCCCTTTTAAGGTTAACGTCTCACCGTAGTTGGATATATTTATGCAAAAGTGAACAATTTAGGACTCTCCACTTTTGAAATGGAGTACATATCAGTTTAAAGCAATGTTTTCATAACCGTACCAGCCACAATATTGGAAAGTTTAGAGTTATGAAATTTGATGGTTCAACCGTTGTTTTGTTACCGTTTAAACTAGTTGTAATAATAAAGAAAAAATATATGTATCAACTAATACTAAAAATAATGTATGGATGAATGAATAATCAAACCGGATGATACTGGTTGTATCTAGAACTAAAGAGTAGTTAAAAATCCTAAAATTTAGAATTCATATATCCATAATTATATGCGGAAGTTGCACTATATTTCCTATAAGAATTTATATCTTAAAAAAAGTATATAACCTAAAATTAAGATGTGATACGATACAATTTAAATTTTTAATGATATTATAATTATTAATTGAAAAAAGTATAAATTTATTAGAAATAAATAAACTAATTTGTTCAATTAGACTGATGTTAATTTAGATAATACTGTTTTCAAATTGTTTTATATAATTATGAAACAGAAAAATATAATCACAATATCGAGCCTAACATAGTAATTTAGGATAGGTATGCATTGTATATTTAATTTGATGTCTAGATTTCTTCTTTTAGATTCGTCAAGTAAATCCAACTAAAATGATATGAACTTCATGTATTCCAGTGGTAAAGTACACAATGATGAGGTTGACCAATTAGAAGTATGCACGCATGGTAATTAATACTGTTCCGACACATGGTGTATGATATAGTTATGCATACATCTGCATGCCCTTTTACGGTTAACGTCTCACCGTAGTTGGATATATTTATGAAAAGTGAAATATTTAGGATTCTCCACTTTTAAAATAGAGTACATATCAGTTTAAAGCAATGTTTTCATAATCATCTCGGCCACAATATTGGAAAGTTTAGAGTTATGAAATTTGATGGTTCAGCCGTGGTTTTGTTACCATTTAAATTAGTTGTAATAATAAACAAAAAATATATATACCAACTAATAACAAAATAACATACGGATGAATTAATAATCAAACCGGATAATACTTGGTTGAATCTAGAATTAAAAAGTAGTTAAAATTCTAAAATTTAGACTTCATATAACCATAATTATATGCGTAAGTTGCACTATATTTCCTATAAGAATTTATATCTTAAAAAAAGTTTGTAACCTAAAATTAAGATGTGATATGATACAGTTTTACTTTTAATGATATTTTAATTATTAATCGAAAAAAGTATAAATTTATTAAAAAATAATAAACTTATTTCTTTAATTAGACTCCTGTTAATTTAGATAATAGTGTTTGCAAATTGTTTTATATAATTATGAAAATGAAGAAATATAATCACATTATCGAGTCTAACATAGTAATTAAGGATAGGTTTCCATTGTATATTTAATTTGATGTCTAGATTTTTTCTTTTAGATTCGTCAAGTAAATCCAACTAAAATGATATGACCTTCATATATTATGGTGGTAAAGTACAACATGATGAGGTTGACCGATTAGAAGTATGGATGCATGGTAATTCATAATGTTCCGACACATGGCGTATGAGATAGTCATGCATACATCTGCATGCCCTTTTTCGGTTAACGTCTCACCGTAGTTGGATATATTTATGAAAAGTGAACAATTTAGGATTCTCCACTTTTGAAATAGTGTACATATCAGTTTAAAGCAATGTTTTCATAACCGTACCCGCCACAATATTGGAAAGTTTAGAGTTATGAAGTTTGATGGTTCAACCGTGGTTTTGTTGCCGTTTAAACTAGTTGTAACAATAAAGAAAAAATATATATACAAACTAATAGCAAAATAACATACGGATGAATTAATAATCAACCAGATAATACTAGTTGAATCTAGAATTAAAAAGTAGTTAAAATTCTAAAATTTAGACTTCATATAACCATAATTATATGCGTAAGTTGCACTATATTTTCTATAAGAATTTATATCTTAAAAAAAGTTTGTAACCTAAAATTAAGATGTGATATGATACAGTTTTATTTTTAATGATATTTTAATTATTAATCGAAAAAAGTATAAATTTATTAAAAAATAATAAACTTATTTCTTTAATTAGACTCTGTTAATTTAGATAATAGTGTTTGAAAATTGTTTTATATAATTATGAAAAAGAAGAAATATAATCACATTATCGAGTCTAACATAGTAATTAAGGATAGGTTTGCATTGTATATTTAATTTGATGTCTAGATTTTTTCTTTTAGATTCGTCAAGGAAATCGAACTAAAATGATATGACCTTCATATATTATGGTGGTAAAGTACAACATGATGAGCTTGACCGATTAGAAATATGGACGCATGGTAATTCATAATGTTCCGACACATGGCGTATGAGATAGTCATGCATACATCTGCATGCCCTTTTACGGTTAACGTCTCACCGTAGTTGGATATATTTATGAAAAGTAAAATATTTAGGATTCTCCACTTTTAAAATAGAGTACATATCAGTTTAAAGCAATGTTTTCATAATCATACCGGCCACAATATTGGAAAGTTTAGAGTTATGAAATTTGATGGTTCAACCGTGGTTTTGTTACCATTTAAATTAGTTGTAATAATAAACAAAAAATATATATACCAACTAATAAAAAATAACATACGGATGAATTAATAATCAAACAGGATAATACTTGGTTGAATCTAGAATTAAAAAGTAGTTAAAATTCTAAAATTTAGACTTCATATAACCATAATTATATGCGTAAGTTGCACTATATTTCCTATAAGAATTTATATCTTAAAAAAAGTTTGTAACCTAAAATTAAGATGTGATATGATATAGTTTTATTTTTAATGATATTTTAATTATTAATCGAAAAAAGTATAAATTTATTAAAAAATAATAAACTTATTTCTTTAATTAGACTCCTGTTAATTTAGATAATAGTGTTTGCAAATTGTTTTATATAATTATGAAAAAGAAGAAATATAATCACATTATCGAGTCTAACATAGTAATTAAGGATAGGTTTCCATTGTATATTTAATTTGATGTCTAGATTTTTTCTTTTAGATTCGTCAAGTAAATCCAACTAAAATGATATGACCTTCATATATTATGGTGGTAAAGTACAACATGATGAGGTTGACCGATTAGAAGTATGGATGCATGGTAATTCATAATGTTCCGACACATGGCGTATGAGATAGTCATGCATACATCTGCATGCCCTTTTACGGTTAACGTCTCACCGTAGTTGGATATATTTATGAAAAGTGAACAATTTAGGATTCTCCACTTTTGAAATAGTGTACATATCAGTTTAAAGCAATGTTTTCATAACCGTACCGGCCACAATATTGGAAAGTTTAGAGTTATGAAGTTTGATGGTTCACTCGTGGTTTTGTTACCGTTTAAACTAGTTGTAACAATAAAGAAAAAATATATATACAAACTAATAGCAAAATAACATACGGATGAATTAATAATCAAACCGGATAATACTTGGTTGAATCTAGAATTAAAAAGTAGTTAAAATTCTAAAATTTAGACTTCATATAACCATAATTATATGCGTAAGTTGCACTATATTTCCTATAAGAATTTATATCTTAAAAAAAGTTTGTAACCTAAAATTAAGATGTGATATGATACAGTTTTATTTTTAATGATATTTTATTTATTAATCGAAAAAAGTATAAATTTATTAAAAAATAATAAACTTATTTCTTTAATTAGACTCATGTTAATTTAGATAATAGTGTTTGAAAATTGTTTTATATAATTATGAAAAAGAAGAAATATAATCACATTATCGAGTCTAACATAGTAATTAAGGATAGGTTTGCATTGTATATTTAATTTGATGTCTAGATTTTTTCTTTTAGATTCGTCAAGTAAATCCAACTAAAATGATACGACCTTCATATATTATGGTGGTAAAGTACAACATGATGAGGTTGACCGATTAGAAGTATGGATGCATGGTAATTCATAATGTTCCGACACATGGCGTATGAGATAGTCATGCATACATCTGCATGCCCTTTTTCGGTTAACGTCTCACCGTAGTTGGATATATTTATGAAAAGTGAACAATTTAGGATTCTCCACTTTTGAAATAGTGTACATATCAGTTTAAAGCAATGTTTTCATAACCGTACCTGCCACAATATTGGAAAGTTTAGAGTTATGAAGTTTGATGGTTCAGCCGTGGTTTTGTTACCGTTTAAACTAGTTGTAACAATAAAGAAAAAATATATATACAAACTAATAGCAAAATAACATACGGATGAATTAATAATCAACCAGATAATACTAGTTGAATCTAGAATTAAAAAGTAGTTAAAATTCTAAAATTTAGACTTCATATAACCATAATTATATGCGTAAGTTGCACTATATTTTCTATAAGAATTTATATCTTAAAAAAAGTTTGTAACCTAAAATTAAGATGTGATATGATACAGTTTTATTTTTAATGATATTTTAATTATTAATCGAAAAAAGTATAAATTTATTAAAAAATAATAAACTTATTTCTTTAATTAGACTCCTGTTAATTTAGATAATAGTGTTTGAAAATTGTTTTATATAATTATGAAAAAGAAGAAATATAATCACATTATCGAGTCTAACATAGTAATTAAGGATAGGTTTGCATTGTATATTTAATTGATGTCTAGATTTTTTCTTTTAGATTCGTCAAGGAAATCAGACTAAAATGATATGACCTTCATATATTATGGTGGTAAAGTACAACATGATGAGCTTGACCGATTAGAAATATGGACGCATGGTAATTCATAATGTTCCGACACATGGCGTATGAGATAGTCATGCATACATCTGCATGCCCTTTTACGGTTAACGTCTCACCGTAGTTGGATATATTTATGAAAAGTAAAATATTTAGGATTCTCCACTTTTAAAATAGAGTACATATCAGTTTAAAGCAATGTTTTCATAATCATACCGGCCACAATATTGGAAAGTTTAGAGTTATGAAATTTGATGGTTCAGCCGTGGTTTTGTTACCATTTAAATTAGTTGTAATAATAAACAAAAAATATATATACCAACTAATAAAAAATAACATACGGATGAATTAATAATCAAACAGGATAATACTTTGGTTGAATCTAGAATTAAAAAGTAGTTAAAATTCTAAAATTTAGACTTCATATAACCATAATTATATGCGTAAGTTGCACTATATTTCCTATAAGAATTTATATCTTAAAAAAAGTTTGTAACCTAAAATTAAGATGTGATATGATATAGTTTTATTTTTAATGATATTTTAATTATTAATCGAAAAAAGTATAAATTTATTAAAAAATAATAAACTTATTTCTTTAATTAGACTCCTGTTAATTTAGATAATAGTGTTTGCAAATTGTTTTATATAATTATGAAAAAGAAGAAATATAATCACATTATCGAGTCTAACATAGTAATTAAGGATAGGTTTCCATTGTATATTTAATTTGATGTCTAGATTTTTTTCTTTTAGATTCGTCAAGTAAATCCAACTAAAATGATATGACCTTCATATATTATGGTGGTAAAGTACAACATGATGAGGTTGACCGATTAGAAGTATGGATGCATGGTAATTCATAATGTTCCGACACATGGCGTATGAGATAGTCATGCATACATCTGCATGCCCTTTTACGGTTAACGTCTCACCGTAGTTGGATATATTTATGAAAAGTGAACAATTTAGGATTCTCCACTTTTGAAATAGTGTACATATCAGTTTAAAGCAATGTTTTCATAACCGTACCTGCCACAATATTGGAAAGTTTAGAGTTATGAAGTTTGATGGTTCAGTAGTGGTTTTGTTACCGTTTAAACTAGTTGTAACAATAAAGAAAAAAATATATATACAAACTAATAGCAAAATAACATACGGATGAATTAATAATCAACCAGATAATACTGGTTGAATCTAGAATTAAAAAGTAGTTAAAATTCTAAAATTTAGACTTCATATAACCATAATTATATGCGTAAGTTGCACTATATTTCCTATAAGAATTTATATCTTAAAAAAAGTTTGTAACCTAAAATTAAGATGTGATATGATACAGTTTTATTTTTAATGATATTTTATTTATTAATCGAAAAAAGTATAAATTTATTAAAAAATAATAAACTTATTTCTTTAATTAGACTCATGTTAATTTAGATAATAGTGTTTGAAAATTGTTTTATATAATTATGAAAAAGAAGAAATATAATCACATTATCGAGTCTAACATAGTAATTAAGGATAGGTTTGCATTGTATATTTAATTTGATGTCTAGATTTTTTTCTTTTAGATTCGTCAAGTAAATCCAACTAAAATGATATGACCTTCATATATTATGGTGGTAAAGTACAACATGATGAGGTTGACCGATTAGAAGTATGGATGCATGGTAATTCATAATGTTCCGACACATGGCGTATGAGATAGTCATGCATACATCTGCATGCCCTTTTTCGGTTAACGTCTCACCGTAGTTGGATATATTTATGAAAAGTGAACAATTTAGGATTCTCCACTTTTGAAATAGTGTACATATCAGTTTAAAGCAATGTTTTCATAACCGTACCTGCCACAATATTGGAAAGTTTAGAGTTATGAAGTTTGATGGTTCAGCCGTGGTTTTGTTACCGTTTAAACTAGTTGTAACAATAAAGAAAAAATATATATACAAACTAATAGCAAAATAACATACGGATGAATTAATAATCAACCAGATAATACTAGGTTGAATCTAGAATTAAAAAGTAGTTAAAATTCTAAAATTTAGACTTCATATAACCATAATTATATGCGTAAGTTGCACTATATTTTCTATAAGAATTTATATCTTAAAAAAAGTTTGTAACCTAAAATTAAGATGTGATATGATACAGTTTTATTTTTAATGATATTTTAATTATTAATCGAAAAAAGTATAAATTTATTAAAAAATAATAAACTTATTTCTTTAATTAGACTCCTGTTAATTTAGATAATAGTGTTTGAAAATTGTTTTATATAATTATGAAAAAGAAGAAATATAATCACATTATCGAGTCTAACATAGTAATTAAGGATAGGTTTGCATTGTATATTTAATTGATGTCTAGATTTTTTTCTTTTAGATTCGTCAAGGAAATCGAACTAAAATGATATGACCTTCATATATTATGGTGGTAAAGTACAACATGATGAGCTTGACCGATTAGAAATATGGACGCATGGTAATTCATAATGTTCCGACACATGGCGTATGAGATAGTCATGCATACATCTGCATGCCCTTTTACGGTTAACGTCTCACCGTAGTTGGATATATTTATGAAAAGTAAAATATTTAGGATTCTCCACTTTTAAAATAGAGTACATATCAGTTTAAAGCAATGTTTTCATAATCATACCGGCCACAATATTGGAAAGTTTAGAGTTATGAAATTTGATGGTTCACCGTGGTTTTGTTACCATTTAAATTAGTTGTAATAATAAACAAAAAATATATATACCAACTAATAAAAAATAACATACGGATGAATTAATAATCAAACGGATAATACTTGGTTGAATCTAGAATTAAAAAGTAGTTAAAATTCTAAAATTTAGACTTCATATAACCATAATTATATGCGTAAGTTGCACTATATTTCCTATAAGAATTTATATCTTAAAAAAAGTTTGTAACCTAAAATTAAGATGTGATATGATATAGTTTTATTTTTAATGATATTTTAATTATTAATCGAAAAAAGTATAAATTTATTAAAAAATAATAAACTTATTTCTTTAATTAGACTCCTGTTAATTTAGATAATAGTGTTTGCAAATTGTTTTATATAATTATGAAAAAGAAGAAATATAATCACATTATCGAGTCTAACATAGTAATTAAGGATAGGTTTCCATTGTATATTTAATTTGATGTCTAGATTTTTTTCTTTTAGATTCGTCAAGTAAATCCAACTAAAATGATATGACCTTCATATATTATGGTGGTAAAGTACAACATGATGAGGTTGACCGATTAGAAGTATGGATGCATGGTAATTCATAATGTTCCGACACATGGCGTATGAGATAGTCATGCATACATCTGCATGCCCTTTTACGGTTAACGTCTCACCGTAGTTGGATATATTTATGAAAAGTGAACAATTTAGGATTCTCCACTTTTGAAATAGTGTACATATCAGTTTAAAGCAATGTTTTCATAACCGTACCTGCCACAATATTGGAAAGTTTAGAGTTATGAAGTTTGATGGTTCAGCCCGTGGTTTTGTTACCGTTTAAACTAGTTGTAACAATAAAGAAAAAATATATATACAAACTAATAGCAAAATAACATACGGATGAATTAATAATCAACCAGATAATACTGGTTGAATCTAGAATTAAAAAGTAGTTAAAATTCTAAAATTTAGACTTCATATAACCATAATTATATGCGTAAGTTGCACTATATTTCCTATAAGAATTTATATCTTAAAAAAAGTTTGTAACCTAAAATTAAGATGTGATATGATACAGTTTTATTTTTAATGATATTTTAATTATTAATCGAAAAAAGTATAAATTTATTAAAAAATAATAAACTTATTTCTTTAATTAGACTCCTGTTAATTTAGATAATAGTGTTTGAAAATTGTTTTATATAATTATGAAAAAGAAGAAATATAATCACATTATCGAGTCTAACATAGTAATTAAGGATAGGTTTGCATTGTATATTTAATTGATGTCTAGATTTTTTCTTTTAGATTCGTCAAGGAAATCGAACTAAAATGATATGACCTTCATATATTATGGTGGTAAAGTACAACATGATGAGCTTGACCGATTAGAAATATGGACGCATGGTAATTCATAATGTTCCGACACATGGCGTATGAGATAGTCATGCATACATCTGCATGCCCTTTTACGGTTAACGTCTCACCGTAGTTGGATATATTTATGAAAAGTAAAATATTTAGGATTCTCCACTTTTAAAATAGAGTACATATCAGTTTAAAGCAATGTTTTCATAATCATACCGGCCACAATATTGGAAAGTTTAGAGTTATGAAATTTGATGGTTCAGCCGTGGTTTTGTTACCATTTAAATTAGTTGTAATAATAAACAAAAAATATATATACCAACTAATAAAAAATAACATACGGATGAATTAATAATCAAACAGATAATACTGGTTGAATCTAGAATTAAAAAGTAGTTAAAATTCTAAAATTTAGACTTCATATAACCATAATTATATGCGTAAGTTGCACTATATTTCCTATAAGAATTTATATCTTAAAAAAAGTTTGTAACCTAAAATTAAGATGTGATATGATATAGTTTTATTTTTAATGATATTTTAATTATTAATCGAAAAAAGTATAAATTTATTAAAAAATAATAAACTTATTTCTTTAATTAGACTCCTGTTAATTTAGATAATAGTGTTTGCAAATTGTTTTATATAATTATGAAAAAGAAGAAATATAATCACATTATCGAGTCTAACATAGTAATTAAGGATAGGTTTCCATTGTATATTTAATTTGATGTCTAGATTTTTTCTTTTAGATTCGTCAAGTAAATCCAACTAAAATGATATGACCTTCATATATTATGGTGGTAAAGTACAACATGATGAGGTTGACCGATTAGAAGTATGGATGCATGGTAATTCATAATGTTCCGACACATGGCGTATGAGATAGTCATGCATACATCTGCATGCCCTTTTACGGTTAACGTCTCACCGTAGTTGGATATATTTATGAAAAGTGAACAATTTAGGATTCTCCACTTTTGAAATAGTGTACATATCAGTTTAAAGCAATGTTTTCATAACCGTACCTGCCACAATATTGGAAAGTTTAGAGTTATGAAGTTTGATGGTTCGGCCGTGGTTTTGTTACCGTTTAAACTAGTTGTAACAATAAAGAAAAAATATATATACAAACTAATAGCAAAATAACATACGGATGAATTAATAATCAACCAGATAATACTGGTTGAATCTAGAATTAAAAAGTAGTTAAAATTCTAAAATTTAGACTTCATATAACCATAATTATATGCGTAAGTTGCACTATATTTCCTATAAGAATTTATATCTTAAAAAAGTTTGTAACCTAAAATTAAGATGTGATATGATACGGTTTTATTTTTAATGATATTTTAATTATTAATCGAAAAAAGTATAAATTTATTAAAAAATAATAAACTTATTTCTTTAATTAGACTCCTGTTAATTTAGATAATAGTGTTTGAAAATTGTTTTATATAATTATGAAAAAGAAGAAATATAATCACATTATCGAGTCTAACATAGTAATTAAGGATAGGTTTGCATTGTATATTTAATTGATGTCTAGATTTTTTTCTTTTAGATTCGTCAAGGAAATCAGACTAAAATGATATGACCTTCATATATTATGGTGGTAAAGTACAACATGATGAGCTTGACCGATTAGAAATATGGACGCATGGTAATTCATAATGTTCCGACACATGGCGTATGAGATAGTCATGCATACATCTGCATGCCCTTTTACGGTTAACGTCTCACCGTAGTTGGATATATTTATGAAAAGTAAAATATTTAGGATTCTCCACTTTTAAAATAGAGTACATATCAGTTTAAAGCAATGTTTTCATAATCATACCGGCCACAATATTGGAAAGTTTAGAGTTATGAAATTTGATGGTTCAAACCGTGGTTTTGTTACCATTTAAATTAGTTGTAATAATAAACAAAAAATATATATACCAACTAATAAAAAATAACATACGGATGAATTAATAATCAAACGGATAATACTGTTGAATCTAGAATTAAAAAGTAGTTAAAATTCTAAAATTTAGACTTCATATAACCATAATTATATGCGTAAGTTGCACTATATTTCCTATAAGAATTTATATCTTAAAAAAAGTTTGTAACCTAAAATTAAGATGTGATATGATATAGTTTTATTTTTAATGATATTTTAATTATTAATCGAAAAAAGTATAAATTTATTAAAAAATAATAAACTTATTTCTTTAATTAGACTCATGTTAATTTAGATAATAGTGTTTGCAAATTGTTTTATATAATTATGAAAAAGAAGAAATATAATCACATTATCGAGTCTAACATAGTAATTAAGGATAGGTTTCCATTGTATATTTAATTTGATGTCTAGATTTTTTCTTTTAGATTCGTCAAGTAAATCCAACTAAAATGATATGACCTTCATATATTATGGTGGTAAAGTACAACATGATGAGGTTGACCGATTAGAAGTATGGATGCATGGTAATTCATAATGTTCCGACACATGGCGTATGAGATAGTCATGCATACATCTGCATGCCCTTTTACGGTTAACGTCTCACCGTAGTTGGATATATTTATGAAAAGTGAACAATTTCGGATTCTCCACTTTTGAAATAGTGTACATATCAGTTTAAAGCAATGTTTTCATAACCGTACCTGCCACAATATTGGAAAGTTTAGAGTTATGAAGTTTGATGGTTCAGCCGTGGTTTTGTTACCGTTTAAACTAGTTGTAACAATAAAGAAAAAATATATATACAAACTAATAGCAAAATAACATACGGATGAATTAATAATCAACCAGATAATACTGGTTGAATCTAGAATTAAAAAGTAGTTAAAATTCTAAAATTTAGACTTCATATAACCATAATTATATGCGTAAGTTGCACTATATTTCCTATAAGAATTTATATCTTAAAAAAAGTTTGTAACCTAAAATTAAGATGTGATATGATACAGTTTTATTTTTAATGATATTTTAATTATTAATCGAAAAAAGTATAAATTTATTAAAAAATAATAAACTTATTTCTTTAATTAGACTCATGTTAATTTAGATAATAGTGTTTGAAAATTGTTTTATATAATTATGAAAAAGAAGAAATATAATCACATTATCGAGTCTAACATAGTAATTAAGGATAGGTTTGCATTGTATATTTAATTGATGTCTAGATTTTTTCTTTTAGATTCGTCAAGGAAATCGAACTAAAATGATATGACCTTCATATATTATGGTGGTAAAGTACAACATGATGAGCTTGACCGATTAGAAATATGGACGCATGGTAATTCATAATGTTCCGACACATGGCGTATGAGATAGTCATGCATACATCTGCATGCCCTTTTACGGTTAACGTCTCACCGTAGTTGGATATATTTATGAAAAGTAAAATATTTAGGATTCTCCACTTTTAAAATAGAGTACATATCAGTTTAAAGCAATGTTTTCATAATCATACCGACCACAATATTGGAAAGTTTAGAGTTATGAAGTTTGATGGTTCACCAGTGGTTTTGTTACCGTTTAAACTAGTTGTAACAATAAAGAAAAAATATATATACAAACTAATAGCAAAATAACATACGGATGAATTAATAATCAAACCGGATAATACTTGGTTGAATCTAGAATTAAAAAGTAGTTAAAATTCTAAAATTTAGACTTCATATAACCATAATTATATGCGTAAGTTGCACTATATTTCCTATAAGAATTTATATCTTAAAAAAAGTTTGTAACCTAAAATTAAGATGTGATATGATACAGTTTTATTTTTAATGATATTTTAATTATTAATCGAAAAAAGTATAAATTTATTAAAAAATAATAAACTTATTTCTTTAATTAGACTCATGTTAATTTAGATAATAGTGTTTGAAAATTGTTTTATATAATTATGAAAAAGAAGAAATATAATCACATTATCGAGTCTAACATAGTAATTAAGGATAGGTTTGCATTGTATATTTAATTTGATGTCTAGATTTTTTCTTTTAGATTCGTCAAGGAAATCGAACTAAAATGATATGACCTTCATATATTATGGTGGTAAAGTACAACATGATGAGCTTGACCGATTAGAAATATGGACGCATGGTAATTCATAATGTTCCGACACATGGCGTATGAGATAGTCATGCATACATCTGTATGCCCTTTTACGGTTAACGTCTCACCGTAGTTGGATATATTTATGAAAAGTGAAATATTTAGGATTCTCCACTTTTGAAATAGAGTACATATCAGTTTAAAGCAATGTTTTCATAATCATACCGGCCACAATATTGGAAAGTTTAGAGTTATGAAGTTTGATGGTTCAGCCGTGGTTTTGTTACCGTTTAAACTAGTTGTAACAATAAAGAAAAAATATATATACAAACTAATAGCAAAATAACATACGGATGAATTAATAATCAACCGGATAATACTTGTTGAATCTAGAATTAAAAAGTAGTTAAAATTCTAAAATTTAGACTTCATATAACCATAATTATATGCGTAAGTTGCACTATATTTCCTATAAGAATTTATATCTTAAAAAAAGTTTGTAACCTAAAATTAAGATGTGATATGATACAGTTTTTATTTTTAATGATATTTTAATTATTAATCGAAAAAAGTATAAATTTATTAAAAAATAATAAACTTATTTCTTTAATTAGACTCATGTTAATTTAGATAATAGTGTTTGAAAATTGTTTTATATAATTATGAAAAAGAAGAAATATAATCACATTATCGAGTCTAACATAGTAATTAAGGATAGGTTTGCATTGTATATTTAATTTGATGTCTAGATTTTTTTCTTTTAGATTCGTCAAGTAAATCCAACTAAAATGATATGACCTTCATATATTATGGTGGTAAAGTACAACATGATGAGCTTGACCGATTAGAAATATGGACGCATGGTAATTCATAATGTTCCGACACATGGCGTATGAGATAGTCATGCATACATCTGCATGCCCTTTTACGGTTAACGTCTCACCGTAGTTGGATATATTTATGAAAAGTGAAAAATTTAGGATTCTCCACTTTTAAAATAGAGTACATATCGCTTTAAAGCAATGTTTTCATAATCGTACCTACCACAATATTGGAAAGTTTAGAGTTATGAAGTTTGATGGTTCAGCCGTGGTTTTGTTACCGTTTAAATTAGTTGTAATAATAAAGAAAAAATATATATACAAACTAATAGCAAAATAACATACGGATGAATTAATAATCAAACCGGATAATACTGGTTGAATCTAGAATTAAAAAGTAGTTAAAATTCTAAAATTTAGACTTCATATAACCATAATTATATGCGTAAGTTGCACTATATTTCCTATAAGAATTTATATCTTAAAAAAAGTTTGTAACCTAAAATTAAGATGTGATATGATACAGTTTTATTTTTAATGATATTTTAATTATTAATCGAAAAAAGTATAAATTTATTAAAAAATAATAAACTTATTTCTTTAATTAGACTCCTGTTAATTTAGATAATAGTGTTTGCAAATTGTTTTATATAATTATGAAAAAGAAGAAATATAATCACATTATCGAGTCTAACATAGTAATTAAGGATAGGTTTGCATTGTATATTTAATTTGATGTCTAGATTTTTTCTTTTAGATTCGTCAAGGAAATCGAACTAAAATGATATGACCTTCATATATTATGGTGGTAAAGTACAACATGATGAGGTTGACCGATTAGAAATATGGACGCATGGTAATTCATAATGTTCCGACACATGGCGTATGAGATAGTCATGCATACATCCGCATGCCCTTTTACGGTTAACGTCTCACCGTAGTTGGATATATTTATGAAAAGTGAAAAATTTAGGATTCTCCACTTTTGAAATGGAGTACATATCGGTTTAAAGCAATGTTTTCATAATCGTACCTCGCCACAATATTGGAAAGTTTAGAGTTATGAAGTTTGATGGTTCAACCGTGGTTTTGTTACCGTTTAAACTAGTTGTAACAATAAAGAAAAAATATATATACAAACTAATAGCAAAATAACATACGGATGAATTAATAATCAAACCGGATAATACCTGGTTGAATCTAGAATTAAAAAGTAGTTAAAATTCTAAAATTTAGACTTCATATAACCATAATTATATGCGTAAGTTGCACTATATTTCCTATAAGAATTTATATCTTAAAAAAAGTTTGTAACCTAAAATTAAGATGTGATATGATACAGCTTTTATTTTTAATGATATTTTAATTATTAATTGAAAAAAGTATAAATTTATTAAAAAATAATAAACTTATTTCTTTAATTAGACTCATGTTAATTTAGATAATAGTGTTTGAAAATTGTTTTATATAATTATGAAAAAGAAGAAATATAATCACATTATCGAGTCTAACATAGTAATTAAGGATAGGTTTGCATTGTATATTTAATTTGATGTCTAGATTTTTTCTTTTAGATTCGTCAAGGAAATCGAACTAAAATGATATGACCTTCATATATTATGGTGGTAAAGTACAACATGATGAGCTTGACCGATTAGAAATATGGACGCATGGTAATTCATAATGTTCCGACACATGGCGTATGAGATAGTCATGCATACATCTGCATGCCCTTTTACGGTTAACGTCTCACCGTAGTTGGATATATTTATGAAAAGTGAAAAATTTAGGATTCTCCACTTTTCAAATGGAGTACATATCAGTTTAAAGCAATGTTTTCATAACTGTACCTGCCACAATATTGGAAAGTTTAGAGTTATGAAATTTGATGGTTCAGCCGTGGTTTTGTTACCGTTTAAATTAGTTGTAATAATAAAGAAAAAATATATATACAAACTAATAGCAAAATAACATACGGATGAATTAATAATCAAACCGTATAATACTTGTTATATCTAGAATTAAAAAGTAGATAAAATTCTAAAATTTAGACTTCATATAACCATAATTATATGCGTAAGTTGCACTGTATTTCCTATAAGAATTTATATCTTAAAAAAAGTATGTAACCTAAAATTAAGATGTGATATGATACAGCTTTTATTTTTAATGATATTTTAATTATTAATTGAAAAAAGTATAAATTTTTTAAAAAATAATAAACTTATTTCTTTAATTAGACTCCCGTTAATTTAGATAATACTGTTTGCAAATTATTTTATATAATTATGAAAAAGAAGAAATATAATCACATTATCGAGTCTAACATAGTAATTAAGGATAGGTTTGCATTGTATATTTAATTTGATGTCTAGATTTTTTTCTTTTAGATTCGTCAAGTAAATCCAACTAAAATGATATGACCTTCATATATTACGGTGGTAAAGTACAACATGATGAGGTTGACCGATTAGAAGTATGGACGCATGGTAATTAATAATGTTCCGACACATGGCGTATGAGATAGTCATGCATACATCTGCATGCCCTTTTACGGTTAACGTCTCACCGTAGTTGGATATATTAATGAAAAGTGAACAATTTAGGATTCTCCACTTTTGAAATGGAGTACATATCGCTTTAAAGCAATGTTTTCATAACCGTACCGCCACAATATTGGAAAGTTTAGAGTTATGAAATTTGATGGTTCAACCGTGGTTTTGTTACCGTTTAAACTAGTTGTAACAATAAAGAAAAAAAAAATATATACAAACTAATAGCAAAATAACATACGGATGAATTAATAATCAAACCGGATAATACTTGGTTGTATCGAGAATTAAAAAGTAGTTAAAATTCTAAAATTTAGACTTCATATAACCATAATTATATGCGTAAGTTGCACTATATTTCCTATAAGAATTTATATCTTAAAAAAAGTATGTAACCTAAAATTAAGATGTGATATGATACAGTTTTATTTTTAATGATATTTTAATTATTAATTGAAAAAAGTATAAATTTATTAAAAAATAATAAACTTATTTGTTTAATTAGACTCCTGTTAATTGAGATAATATGTTTTGCAAATTGTTTTATATAATTATGAAAAGAAGAAATATAATCACAATATCGAGCCTAACATAGTAATTAAGGATAGGTTTGCATTGTATATTTAATTTGATGTCTAGATATCTTCTTTTAGATTCGTCAAGTAAATCCAACTAAAATGATATGAACTTCATATATTATGGTGGTAAAGTACAACATGATGAGGTTGACCGATTAGAAGTATGGACGTATGGTAATTAATAATGTTCCGACAATGGCGTATGAGATAGTCATGCATACATCCGCATGCCCTTTTACGGTTAACGTCTCGCCGTAGTTGGATATATTTATGAAAAGTGAACAATTTAGGATTCTCCACTTTTGAAATGGAGTACATATCGGCTTAAAGCAATGTTTTCATAACCATACTGCCACAATATTGGAAAGTTTAGAGTTATGAAATTTGATGGTTCAACCGTTGTTTTGTTACCGTTTAAATTAGTTGTAATAATAAAGAAAAAATATATATACCAACTAATAGCAAAATAACATACGGATGAATTAATAATCAAACCGGATAATACTTGTTGTATCTAGAATTAAAAAATAGTTAAAATTCTAAAATTTAGACTTCATATAACCATAATTATATGCGTAAGTTGAAATATATTTCCTATAAGAATTTATATCTTAAAAAAAGTACGTAACCTAAAATTAAGATGTGATATGATACAGTTTTATTTTTTAATGATATTTTAATTATTAATTGAAAAAAGTATAAATTTTTTAAAAAATAATAAACTTATTTCTTTAATTAGACTCATGTTAATTTAGATAATACCGTTTGCAAATTATTTTATATAAGTATGAAAAAGAAGAAATATAATCACATTATCGAGCCTAACATAGTAATTAAGGATAGGTTTGCATTGTATATTTAATTTGATGTCTAGATTTTTTTCTTTTAGATTCGTCAAGTAAATCCAACTAAAATGATATGACCTTCATATATTATGGTGGTAAAGTACAACATGATGAGGTTGACCAATTAGAAGTATTGACGCATGGTAATTAATAATGTTCCGACACATGGCGTATGAGATAGTCATGCATACATCTGCATGCCCTTTTACGGTTAACGTCTCACCGTAGTTGGATATATTAATGAAAAGTGAACAATTTAGGATTCTCCACTTTTGAAATGGAGTACATATCAGTTTAAAGCAATGTTTTCATAACCGTACCTGCCACAATATTGGAAAGTTTAGAGTTATGAAATTTGATGGTTCAGCCGTGGTTTTGTTACCGTTTAAACTAGTTGTAACAATAAAGAAAAAAATATATATACAAACTAATAGCAAAATAACATACGGATGAATTCATAATCAAACCGGATAATACTTGGTTGTATCTAGAATTAAAAAGTAGTTAAAATTCTAAAATGTAGACTTCATATAACCATAAATATATGCGTAAGTTGCAGATATTTCCTATAAGAATTTATATCTTAAAAAAGTATGTAACCTAAAATTAAGATGTGATATGATACATTTTTATTTTTAATGATATTTTAATTATTAATTGAAAAAGTCTAAATTTATTAAAAAATAAATAAACTTATTTGTTTAATTAGACTCAATGTTAATTTAGATAATACTGTTTGCAAATTGTTTTATATAATTATGAAACGTAAGAAATATAATCACAATATCGAGCCTAACATAGTAATTAAGGATAGGTTTGCATTGTATATTTAATTTGATGTCTAGATATCTTCTTTTAGATTCGTCAAGTAAATCCAACTAAAATGATATAAACTTCATATATTATGGTGGTAAAGTACAACATGATGAGGTTGACCCATTAGAAGTATGGACGCATGGTAATTAATAATGTTCCGACAATGGCGTATGAGATAGTCATGCATACATCTGCATGCCCTTTTACGGTTAACGTCTCGCCGTAGTTGGATATATTAATGAAAAGTGAACAATTTAGGATTCTCCACTTTTGTAATGGAGTACATATCAGTTTAAAGCAATGTTTTCATAACAGTACCTGCCACAATATTGGAAAGTTTAGAGTTATAAAATTTGATGGTTCAGCGGGTGGTTTTGTTACCGTTTAAACTAGTTGTAACAATAAAGAAAATATATATATACAAACTAATAGCAAAATAACATACCGGATGAATTCATAATCAAACCGCATAATACCGGTTGTATCCAGAATTAAAAAGTAGTTAAAATTCTAAAATGTAGACTTCATATAACCATAAATATATGCGTAAGTTGCACTATATTTCCTATAAGAATTTATATCTTAAAAAAAGAACGTAACCTAAAATTAAGATGTGATATGATACAGTTTTATTTTTAATGATATTTTATTTATTAATTGAAAAAAGTATAATTTTTTAAAAACATAATAAACTTATTTCTTTAATTAGACTCCTGTTAATTTAGATAATACTGTTTGCAAATTATTTTATATAATTATGAAAAAGAAGAAATATAATCACATTATCGAGTCTAACATAGTAATTAAGGATAGGTTTGCATTGTATATTTAATTTGATGTCTAGATTTTTTCTTTTAGATTCGTCAAGTAAATCCAACTAAAATGATATGACCTTCATATATTATGGTGGTAAAGTACAACATGATGAGGTTGACCAATTAGAAGTATTGACGCATGGTAATTAATAATGTTCCTACACATGGCGTATGAGATAGTCATGCATACATCTGCATGCCCTTTTACGGTTAACGTCTCATCGTAGTTGGATATATTAATGAAAAGTGAACAATTTAGGATTCTCCACTTTTGAAATGGAGTACATATCGCTTTAAAGCAATGTTTTCATAACCGTACACCACAATATTGGAAAGTTTAGAGTTATGAAATTTGATGGTTCACCCATGGTTTTGTTACCGTTTAAACTAGTTGTAACAATAAAGAAAAAAATATATATACAAACTAATAGCAAAATAACATACGGATGAATTAATAATCAAACCAGATAATACTGGTTGTATCTAGAATTAAAAAGTAGTTAAAATTCTAAAATTTAGACTTCACATAACCATAATTATATGCGTAAGTTGCACTGTATTTCCTATAAGAATTTATATCTTAAAAAAGTATGTAACCTAAATTTAAGATGTGATATGATATAGTTTTATTTTTAATGATATTTTAATTATTAATTTAAAAAAGTCTAAATTTATTAAAAAATAATAAACTTATTTGTTTAATTAGACTAATGTTAATTTAGATAATACTGTTTGCAAATTGTTTTATATAATTATGAAACAGAAGAAATATAATCACAATATCGAGCCTAACATAGTAATTAAGGATAGGTTTGCATTGTATATTTAATTTGATGTCTAGATATCTTCTTTTAGATTCGTCAAGTAAATCCAACTAAAATGATATAAACTTCATATATTATGGTGGTAAAGTACAACATGATGAGGTTGACCCATTAGAAGTATGGACGCATGGTAATTAATAATGTTCCGACAATGGCGTATGAGATAGTCATGCATACATCTGCATGCCCTTTTACGGTTAACGTCTCACCGTAGTTGGATATATTAATGAAAAGTGAACAATTTAGGATTCTCCACTTTTGTAATGGAGTACATATCAGTTTAAAGCAATGTTTTCATAACCGTACCGCCACAATATTGGAAAGTTTAGAGTTATGAAATTTGATGGTTCAGCGGTGATTTTGTTACCGTTTAAACTAGTTGTAACAATAAAGAAAAATATATATATACAAACTAATAGAAAAATAACATACGGATGAATTAATAATCAAACCGGATAATACTTGTTGTATCTAGAATTAAAAAGTAGTTAAAATTCTAAAATTTAGACTTCATATAACCATAATTATATGCGTAAGTTACTATATTTCCCATAAGAATTTATATCTTAAAAAAAGTATGTAACCTAAAATTAAGATGTGATATGATACAGTTTTATTTTTAATGATATTTTAATTATTAATTGAAAAATTATAAATTTATTAAAAAATAATAAACTTATTTGTTTAATTAGATTCTTATGTTAATTGAGATAGTATGTTTTGCGAATTGTTTTATATAATTATGAAACGGAAGAAATATAATGCCAATATCGAGCCTAACATAGTAATTGAGGATAGGTTTGCATTGTATATTTAATTTGATGTCTAGATATCTTCTTTTAGAATCGTCAAGTAAATCCAACTAAAATGATATGAACTTCATATATTATGGTGGTAAAGTACAAAATGATGAGCTTGACCGATTAGAAGTATGGACGCATGGTAATTAATAATGTTCCGACAATGGCGTATGAGATAGTCATGCATACATCTGCATGCCCTTTTACGGTTAACGTCTCGCCGTAGTTGGATATATTAATGAAAAGTGAACAATTTAGGATTCTCCACTTTTGAAATGGAGTACATATCAGCTTAAAGCAATGTTTTCATAACCATACCCGCCACAATATTGGAAAGTTTAGAGTTATGAAATTTAATGGTTCAACCGTGGTTTTGTTACCGTTTAAACTAGTTGTAACAATAAAGAAAAAAATATATATACAAACTAATAGCAAAATAACCTACGGATGAATTCATAATCAAACCGGATAATACTGGGTTGTATCTAGAATTAAAAAGTAGTTAAAATTCTAAAATGTAGACTTCATATAACCATAAATATATGCGTAAGTTGCACTATATTTCCTATAAGAATTTATATCTTAAAAAAAGTATGTAACCTAAAATTAAGATGTGATATGATACATTTTTATTCTTAATGATATTTTAATTATTAATTGAAAAAAGTCTAAATTTATTAAAAAATAAATAAATTTATTTGTTTAATTAGACTAATGTTAATTTAGATAATACTGTTTTGCAAATTGTTTTATATAATTATGAAACAGAAGAAATATAATCACAATATCGAGCCTAACATAGTAATTAAGGATAGGTTTGCATTGTATATTTAATTTGATGTCTAGATTTTTTCTTTTAGATTCGTCAAGTAAATCCAACTAAAATGATATGAACTTCATGTATTCCGGTGCTAAAGTACACGATGATGAAGTTGACCAATTAGAAGTATGGACGCATGGTAATTAATACTATTCCGACACATGGTGTATGAGATAGTCATGCATACATCTCCATGCCCTTTTATTGTTAACGTCTCACCGTAGTTGGATATATTAATGAAAAGTGAACAATTTAGGATTCTCCACTTTTGAAATGGAGTACATATCAGTTTTAAAGCAATGTTTTCATAACCGTACCCGCCACAATATTGGAAAGTTTAGAGTTATGAAATTTGATGGTTCATCGTGGTTTTGTTACCGTTTAAATTAGTTGTAATAATAAAGAAAAATATATATATACAAACTAATAGCAAAATAACATACGGATGAATTAATAATCAAACCGGATAATACTTGTTGTATCTAGAATTAAAAAGTAGTTAAAATTCTAAACATTTAGACTTCATATAACCATAATTATATGCGTAAGTTGCAATATATTTCCTATAAGAATTTATATCTTAAAAAAAGAAACGTAACCTAAAATTAAGATGTGATATGATACAGTTTTATTTTTAATGATATTTTAATTATTAATTGAAAAAAGTCTAAATTTATTAAAAAATAATAAACTTATTTGTTTAATTAGACTAATGTTAATTTAAATAATATCGTTTGCAAATTGTTTTATATAATTATGAAATAGAAGAAATATAATCACAATATCGAGCCTAACATAGTAATTAAGGATAGGTTTGCATTGTATATTTAATTTGATGTCTAGATTTTTTTCTTTTAGATTCGTCAAGTAAATCCAACTAAAATGATATGAACTTCATATATTCCATGTGTGGTAAAGTACAAAATGATGAGGTTGACCAATTAGAAGTATGGACGCATGGTAATTAATAATGTTCCGACACATGGTGTATGAGATAGTCATGCATACATTCGCATGCCCTTTTACTGTTAACGTCTCACCGTAGTTGGATATATTAATGAAAAGTGAACAATTTAGGATTCTCCACTTTTGAAATGCAGTACATATCGGTTTAAAGCAATGTTTTCATAACCGTACCGACCACAATATTGGAAAGTTTAGAGTTATGAAATTTGATGGTTCAGCCGTGGTTTTGTTACCGTTTAAACTAGTTGTAACAATAAAGAAAAAAATATATATACAAACTAATAGCAAAATAACATACGGATGAATAAATAATCAAACCAGATAATACTGGTTGTATAGAGAATTAAAAAGTAGTTAAAATTCTAAAATTTAGACTTCATATAACCATAATTATATGCGTAAGTTGCAATATATTTCCTATAAGAATTTATATCTTAAAAAAAGTATGTAACCTAAAATTAAGATGTGATATGAGGCGGTTTTATTTTTAATGATATTTTAATTATTAATTGAAAAAAAGTATAAATTTATTAAAAAATAATAAACTTATTTGTTTAATTAGACTAATGTTAATTGAGATAATAATGTTTGCAAATTATTTTATATAATTATGAAACGGAGAAGAAATATAATCACATTATCGAGCCTAACATAGTAATTGAGGATAGGTTTGTATTGTATATTTAATTTGATGTCTAGATATCTTCTTTTAGATTCGTCAAGTAAATCCAACTAAAATGATATGAACTCTCATATATTATGGTGGTAAAGTACAACATGATGAGGTTGACCTATTAGAAGTATGACGCATGGTAATTAATAATGTTCCGAAACATGGCGTATAAGATAGTCATGCATACACACACATGCACGCCCCCCCCCCGCACGCCCTACATACGTTCCTCTTTGTTAACGTCTCGCCGTAGTTGGATATATTAATGAAAAGTGAACAATTTAGGATTCTCCACTTTTGAAATGGAGTACATATCAGTTTAAAGCAATGTTTTCATAAACATACAAACAAAAACAATATAGGAAAGTTTAGAGTTATGAAATTTGATGGTTCACAAAGGTTTTGTTACCGTTTTTTTTTTTTTTTTAAATTAGTTGTAATAATAAAGAAAATATATATATACAAACTAATAGCAAAATAACATACGGATGAATTAATAATCAAACCGATAATACTTGTTGTATCTAGAATTAAAAAGTAGTTAAAATTCTAACATTTAGACTTCATATAACCATAATTATATGCGTAAGTTGCAATATATTTCCTATAAGAATTTATATATTAAAAAAAGAAGTAACCTAAAATAAAGATGTGATATGATACAGTTTTATTTTTAATGATATTTTATTTATTAATTGAAAAAAGTATAATTTTATTAAAACATAATAAACTTATTTCTTTAATTAGACTCCTGTTAATTTAGATAATATGTTTCCAAATTATTTTATATAATTATGAAAAAGAAGAAATATAATCACATTATCGAGTCTAACATAGTAATTAAGGATAGGTTTGCATTGTATATTTAATTTGATGTCTAGATTTTTTCTTTTAGATTCGTCAAGTAAATCCAACTAAAATGATATGACCTTCATATATTATGGTGGTAAAGTACAACATGATGAGGTTGACCAATTAGAAGTATTGACGCATGGTAATTAATAATGTTCGGACACATGGCGTATGAGATAGTCATGCATACATCCGCATGCCCCTTTACGGTTAACGTCTCACCGTAGTTGGATATATTAATGAAAAGTGAACAATTTAGGATTCTCCACTTTTGAAATGGAGTACATATCGGTTTAAAGCAATGTTTTCATAACCGTACCCGCTACAATATTGGAAAGTTTAGAGTTATGAAATTTGATGGTTCACCAGTGGTTTTGTTACCGTTTAAACTAGTTGTAACAATAAAGAAAAAAATATATATACAAACTAATAGCAAAAATAACATACGGATGAATTAATAATCAAACCAGATAATACTTGGTTGTATCTAGAATTAAAAAGTAGTTAAAATTCTAAAATTTAGACTTCACATAACCATAATTATATGCGTAAGTTGCCTTGTGTATTTCCTATAAGAATTTATATCTTAAAAAAGTATGTAACCTAAATTTAAGATGTGATATAATACGAGTTTTATTTTTAATGATATTTTAATTATTAATTGAAAAAAGTCTAAATTTATTAAAAAATAATAAACTTATTTGTTTAATTAGACTAATGTTAATTTAGATAATGTTTGTTTGCAAATTGTTTTATATAATTATGAAACGAGAAGAAATATAATCACAATATCGAGCCTAACATAGTAATTAAGGATAGGTTTGCATTGTATATTTAATTTGATGTCTAGATATCTTCTTTTAGATTCGTCAAGTAAATCCAACTAAAATGATATGAACTTCATATATTATGGTGGTAAAGTACAACATGATGAGGTTGACCAATTAGAAGTATTGACGCATGGTAATTAATAATATTCAGACACATGGCGTATGAGATAGTCATGCATACATGCGCATGCCCTTTTACGGTTAACGTCTCGCTGTAGTTGGATATATTAATGAAAAGTGAACAATTTAGGATTCTCCACTTTTTGAAATGGAGTACATATCGGTTTAAAGCAATGTTTTCATAACTGTACACTTACAATATAGGAAAGTTTAGAGTTATGAAATTTGATGGTTCAGCCGTGGTTTTGTTACCGTTTAAACTAGTTGTAACAATAAACAAAAATATATATATACAAACTAATAGCAAAATAACATACGGATGAATTAATAATCAAACCAGATAATCTTGTTGTATCCAATTAAAAAGTAGTTAAAATTCTAAAATTTGGACTTCACATAACCATAATTATATGCGTAAGTTGCACTGTATTTCCTATAAGAATTTATATCTTAAAAAAGTATGTAACCTAAATTTAAGATGTGATATAATACAGTTTTATTTTTAATGATATTTTAATTATTAATTGAAAAAAGTCTAAATTTATTAAAAAATAATAAACTTATTTGTTTAATTAGATTAATGTTAATTTAGATAATATTGTTTGCAAATTGTTTTATATAATTATGAAACGAAGAAATATAATCACAATATCGAGCCTAACATAGTAATTAAGGATAGGTTTGCATTGTATATTTAATTTGATGTCTAGATATCTTCTTTTAGATTCGTCAAGTAAATCCAACTAAAATGATATGAACTTCATATATTATGGTGGTAAAGTACAACATGATGAGGTTGACCTATTAGAAGTATGGACGCATGGTAATTAATAATGTTAGAAAATGGCGTATGAGATAGTCATGCATACATCCCTTGCATGCCCTTTTACGGTTAACGTCTCGCCGTAGTTGGATATATTAATGAAAAGTGAACAATTTAGGATTCTCCACTTTTGAAATGGAGTACATATCGGTTTAAAGCAATGTTTTCATAACTGTACACCTACAATATTGGAAAGTTTAGAGTTATGAAATTTGATGGTTCACCCGTGGTTTTGTTACCGTTTAAACTAGTTGTAACAATAAAGAAAAAATATATATATACAAACTAATAGCAAAATAACATACGGATGAATAAATAATCAATCCAGATAATACTGGTTGTATAGAGAATTAAAAAGTAGTTAAAATTCTAAAATTTAGACTTCATATAACCATAATTATATGCGTAAGTTGCACTATATTTCCTATAAGAATTTATATCTTAAAAAAAGTATGTAACCTAAAATAAAGATGTGATATGAGATAGTTTTATTTTTAATGATATTTTAATTATTAATTGAAAAAGTATAAATTTATTAAAAAATAATAAACTTATTTGTTTAATTAGACTCTCGTTAATTTAGATAATCTTGTTTGCAAATTATTTTATATAATTATGAAAAAGAAGAAATATAATCACATTATCGATCTTAACATAGTAATTAAGGATAGGTTTGCATTGTATATTTAATTTGATGTCTAGATTTTTTCTTTTTAGATTCGTCAAGTAAATCCAACTAAAATGATATGACCTTCATATATTATGGTGGTAAAGTACAACATGATGAGGTTGACCAATTAGAAGTATTGACGCATGGTAATTAATAATGTTCCGACACATGGCGTATGAGATAGTCATGCATACATCCCGTATGACCTTTTACGGTTAACGTCTCACGGTAGTTGGATATATTAATGAAAAGTGAAACAATTTAGGATTCTCCACTTTTGAAATGGAGTACATATCAGTTTAAAGCAATGTTTTCATAACCGTACTCTGCCACAATATTGGAAAGTTTGGAGTTATGAAATTTGATGGTTCGGCCTGTGGTTTTGTTACCGTTTAAACTAGTTGTAACAATAAAGAAAAAAATATATATACAAACTAATAGCAAAATAACATACGGATGAATTAATAATCAAACGAGATAATACTTGTTGTATCTAGAATTAAAAGTAGTTAAAATTCTAAAATTTAGACTTCAACATAACCATAATTATATGCGTAAGTTGTACCTGTATTTCCTATAAGAATTTATATCTTAAAAAAGTATGTAACCTAAATTTAAGATGTGATATAATACGGCTTTCTTATTTTTAATGATATTTTAATTATTAATTGAAAAAAGTTTAAATTTATTAAAAAATAATAAACTTATTTGTTTAATTAAACTAATGTTAATTTAGATATCACCGTTTGCAAATTGTTTTATATAATTATGAAGCGGAAGAAATATAATCACAATATCGAGCCTAACATAGTAATTAAGGATAGGTTTGCATTGTATATTTAATTTGATGTCTAGATATCTTCTTTTAGATTCACAAGATAAAGCTAACTAAAATGATATGAACTTCATATATTATGGTGGTAAAGTACAACATGATGAGGTTGACCTATTAGAAGTATGGACGCATGGTAATTAATAATGTTCCGAAAATGGGCGTATGAGATAGTCATGCATGCATCCGTACTGACTTTTCTACTGTTAACGTCTCGTAGTATTTGGATATATTAATGAAAAAGTGAACAATTTAGGATTCTCCACTTTTGGAAATGGAGTACATATCGCTAAAGCAATGTTTTTCATAACCGTACTCTTCACAATATTGGAAAGTTTAGAGTTCATGAGGTTTGATGGTTTCAATACGTAGTTTTGTTACCGTTTAAACTAGTTGTAACAATAAAGAAACTACTACTTACTACAAACTAATAGCAAAATAACATACGCATGAATAAATAATCAAACCGGTATAATACCGGTTGTATAGAGGAATTAAAAAGTAGTTAAAATTCTAGAAAATTTAGACTTCATATAACCATAATTATATGCGTAAGTTGCTAGACTATATTTCCTATAAGAATTTATATCTTAAAAAAAGTATGTAACCTAAAATTAAGATGTGATATGAGACAAGTTTTATTTTTAATGATATTTTAATTATTAATTGAAAAAGTATAAATTTATTAAAAAATAATAAACTTATTTGTTTAATTAGGCTAACAGTTAATTGAGATAATATGTTTACAAATTTTTTATATAATTATGAAACAGAAGAAATATAATCACAATATCGAGCACAACATAGTAATTGAGGATAGGTTTCGTATTGTATATTTAATTTGATGTCTAGATTTCTTCATTTAGATTGGTCTAGTAAATCCAACTAAAATGATATGACCTTCATATATTATGGTGGTAAAGTACAAACATGATGAGGTTGACAAATTAGAAGTATGGACGTATGGTAATTAATAATGTTCCGACACATGACGTATGAGATAGTCATGCATACATCTCGCATGCCCTTTTACGGTTAACGTCCAACCGTAGTTGGTTAGTATATATGAAAAGTGAACAATATAGGATTCTCCACTTTCGAAATGGAGTACATATCGGTTAAGGCAATGTTTTCTACAACCAGACAAAGTGCCACAATATTGGAAAGTTTAGAGTTATGAAATTTGATGGTTCAAACAGTGGTTTTGTTACCATTTAAATTAGTTTTAAAATAAAGAAAAATATAGATACCCCAACTAATAGCAAAAATAACATATGGATGAATTAATAATCAAAGCGGATAATACTTGTTGTATCTTAGAATTAAAAAGTAGTTAAAATTCACACCATTTAGACTTAATATAACCATAAATTATATATGTAAGGTGCAGTATATTTCCATAAGAATTTTATACTTCTTGAAAAGGAAGAACGTAACCTAAAATTAAGATGTGATGTGATACAGTTTATTTTTTAATGATATTTTAATTATTAGTTGAAAAAGTATAAACTGATGAAAAAATAATGAACTTATTTTTTTAATTGTTATACTCATATTAATTGAGATAATATGTTTGCAAATTTTTTATATAATTCTGAAACCAGAAGAAATATGAATTCACAATATCGAGCCTAACATAGGAATTGAGGATAGTCAAGATTGTATAGTATATTTACTTCTGATGTCTAGATTTCTTCATTTAGATTCGTCATGTAAAATCGAACTAAACCGCTGCGATAACATATATCATGGTAAGTAAAGCATAACATGAGGAGGTTGACAAATTAGAAGTATGGACTATACATGGTAATTAATATTGTTCCGACACATGACGTATGAGATAGTCATGCGTACATCTAGTATGTCCTTTTACGGTTAACGTCTAACCGTAGTTGGCTATATATATGAAAAGTGAACATTATAGATTCTCCACTTTCGAAATGGAGTACACTATCAATTTAAAGCAATGTTTTCATAGCAGCGTACGCATCACTGATATTGGAAAGTTTTGAGTTATGAAATTTGATGGACGTGGATGGTTTTGTTACTTTACGTTTAAATTAGTTTTAAAAATAAAGAAAAAATATGGATACCAACTAATAGCAAAATAACATATGGATGAATTAATAATCAAAACCGGATAATACTTGTTGTATCTAGAATTTAAAAAGTAGTTAAAATTCTAACATTTAGACTTCATATAACCATAATTATATGCGTAAGTTGCACTATATTTCCTATAAGAATTTATATCTTAAAAAAAGAACGTAACCTAAAGTTAAGATGTGATATGATACAGTTTTATTTTTTAATGATATTTTAATTATTAATTGAAAAAGTATAAACTTGTTAAAAAAATAATAAACTTATTTGTTTAATTAGTACCGCTAGTAAGGTGAGATAATATGTTTGCAAATTTTTTATATAATTATGAAACGAAGAAATATAATCACAATATCGAGCCTAACATAGTAATTGAGGATAGGTTTGCATTGTATATTTAATTTGATGTCTAGATTTCTTCTTTAGGATTCGGTCAAGTAAATCCAACTAAAATGATATGAACTTCATATATTATGGTGGTAAAGTACAACATGATGAGGGTGTACCGATTAGAAGTATGGACGCATGGTAATTAATAATGTTACGACACCTGGCGTATGAGATTGTCATGCATACATCTGCATGCCCTTTTGCCGTTAACGTCTCGCAGTAGTTGGATATATTAAATTCAAAAGTGAACAATTTAGGATTCTCCACTTTTTGAAATGGAGTACATATCGGTTTAAAGCAATGTTTTCTATATCCGTACCTCCCACAATATTGGAAAGTTTAGAGTTATGAAATTTGATGGTTTAAATGTGGATTATTATTACAAGTTTAAACTAGTTGAATAACAATAAAAAAGAAATATATATCTACAAACTAATAGCAAAATAACATACTGATGAATTAATAATCAAACCCAACATAATACAAATGGTATATAGAATTAAAAAGTAGTTAAAATTCTAAAATTTATACTTTCATATATCCATAATTATATGCGTAAGTTGCCTTATATTTCCCATAAGAATTTATATCTTAAAAAAGTATGTAACCTAAAATTAAGATGTGATATGATACAGTTTTTATTTTTAATGATATTTTAATTATTAATTGAAAAAGTATAAATTTATTAAAAAATAATAAACTTATTTGTTTAATAAGGCTAGCTGTTAATTGAGATAATATGTTTGCAAATTTTATATAATTAGGAAACGGAAGAAATATAATCACAATATCGAGCCTAACATAGTAATTGAGGATAGGTTTGCATTGTATATTTAATTTGATGTCTAGATATCTTCTTTTAGATTCGTCAAATAAATCCAACTAAAATGATATGAACTTCGTATATTATGGTGGTAAACTACAACATGATGAGGTTGACCGATTAGAAGTATGGACGCATGGTAATTAATAATGTTCAGACAATGGCGTATGAGATAGTCATGCATACATCGCATGCCCTTTTACGGTTAACGTCTCGCCGTAGTTGGATATATTAATGAAAAGTGAACAATTTAGGATTCTCCACTTTTGAAATGGAGTACATATCGATTTAAAGCAATGTTTTCATAGCCGTACGCCTTCCACAATATTGGAAAGTTTAGAGTTATGAAATTTGATGGTTCGGCCATGGTTTTCTTACCGTTTAAACTAGTTGTAACAATAAAGAAAAATATATATATATAAACTAATAGCAAAATAACATACGGATGAATTAATAATCAAACCAGATAATGTTGGTTGTATAGAAAATTAAAAAGTAGTTAAAATTCTAAAATTTAGACTTCATATAACCATAATTATATGCGTAAGTTGCCCTATATTTCCTATAAGAATTTATATCTTAAAAAAAGTATGTAACCTAAAATTAAGATGTGATATGAGACAGTTTTATTTTTAATGATATTTTAATTATTAATTGAAAAAGTATAAAATTTATTAAAAAATAATAAACTTATTTGTTTAATTAGGCTAGCTGTTAATTGAGATAATATGTTTGCAAATTTTTTATATAATTATGAAACGAGGAAGAAATATAATCACAATATTGAGCCTAACATAGTAATTGAGGATAGGTTTGTATTGTATATTTAATTTGATGTCTAGATTTCTTCATTTAGATTCGTCAAGTAAATCCAACTAAAATGATATAACCTTCATATATTATGGTGGTAAAGTACAACATGATGAGGTTGACAAATTAGAAGTATGGACGCGGGGTAATTAATAATGTTCAGACACATGACGTATGAGATAGTCATGCATACATCCGCATGCCCTTTTACGGTTAACGTCTAACCGTAATTGGCTATATATATGAAAAGTGAACAATATAGGATTCTCCATTTTCGAAATGCGGTACATATCGGTTTAAAACAGCAATGTTTTCATACTTAGGTACCTTCCTGATATTGGAAAGTTTAGAGTTATGAAATTTGATGGTTCAGCCGTGGTTTTATTACCGTTTAAACTAGTTGTAACAATAAAGAAAAAAATATATATACAAACTAATAGCAAAATAACATACGGATGAATTAATAATCAAACCGGATAATGCGGTTGTATAGAGAATTAAAAAGTAGTTAAAATTCTAAAATTTAGACTTCATATAACCATAATTATATGCGTAAGTTGCACTATATTTCACTATAAGAATTTATATCTTAAAAAAAGTATGTAACCTAAAATTAAGATGTGATATGAGAGCAGTTTTATTTTTAATGATATTTTAATTATTAATTGAAAAAGTATAAATTTATTAAAAAATAATAAACTTATTTGTTTAATTAGGCTATCTTTTTAATTGAGATAATATGTTTGCAAATTTTTTATATAATTATGAAACAGAAGAAATATAATCACAATATCGAGCCTAACATAGTAATTGAGGATAGGTTTGTATTGTATATTTAATTTGATGTCTAGATTTCTTCATTTAGATTCGTCAAGTAAATCCAACTAAAATGATATGACCTTCATATATTATGGTGGTAAAGTACAACATGATGAGGTTGACAAATTAGAAGTATGGACGCATGGTAATTAATAATGTTCCGACACATGACGTATGAGATAGTCATGCATACATACGCATGCCCTTTTACGGTTAACGTCTAGCAGGTAGTTGGCTATATATATGAAAAGTGAACAATATAGGATTCTCCGTTTTCGAAATGCGGTACATATCGGTTTAAAGCAATGTTTTCATAGCTGTACCTGCCACAATATTGGAAAGTTTAGAGTTATGAAATTTGATGGTTCGATTAGTGGTTTTGTTACCGTTTAAATTAGTTGTAATAATAAAGAAAAAAATATATATACCAACTAATAGCAAAATAACATACGGATGAATTAATAATCAAACCGGATAATACTTGTTGTATCTAGAATTAAAAAGTAGTTAAAATTCTAACATTTAGACTTCGTATAACCATAATTATATGCGTAAGTTGCAATATATTTCCTTATAAGAATTTATATCATAAAAAGAACATAACCTAAAATTAAGATGTGATATGATACGATTTTATTTTTTAATGATATTTTATTTATTAATTGAAAAAAGTATAATTTTTTTTAAAACATAATAAACTTATTTCATTAATTAGACTCCTGTTAATTTAGATAATACTGTTTGCAAATTATTTTATATAATTATGAAAAAGAAGAAATATAATCACATTATCGAGTCTAACTTAGTAATTAAGGATAGGTTTGCATTGTATATTTAATTTGATGTCTAGATTTTTTTCTTTTAGATTCGTCATGTAAATCCAACAAAAATGATATGACCTTCATATCTTATGGTGGTAAAGTACAACATGATGAGGTTGACCAATTAGAAGTATTGACGCATGGTAATTAATAATGTTCGGACACATGGCGTATGAGATAGTCATGCATACATACGCATGCCCTTTTACGGTTAACGTCTCACCGTAGTTGGATATATTAATGAAAAGTGAACAATTTAGGATTCTCCATTATTGAAATGGAGTACATATCGGTTCAAAGCAATGTTTTTTCATAACAGTACCTCGCCTCAATATTGGAAAGTTTAGAGTTATGAAATTTGATGGTTCCAGTAGTGGTTTTGTTACCGTTTAAACTAGTTGTAACAATAAAGAAAAAAATATATATATACAAACTAATAGCAAAATAACATACGAATGAATTAATAATCAAAACGGATAATACTAGTTGTATCTAGAATTAAAAAGTAGTTAAAATTCTAAAATTTAGACTTCACATAACCATAATTATATGCGTAAGTTGCACTTGTATTTCCTATAAGAATTTATATCTTAAAAAAGTATGTAACCTAAATTTAAGATGTGATATGATACGGTTTTATTTTTAATGATATTTTAATTATTAATTGAAAAAGTATAAATTTATTAAAAAATAATAAACTTATTTGTTCAATTACAACGATGTTAATTTAGATAATACGTTTGCAAATTGTTTTATATAATTATGAAACAGAAGAAATATAATCACAATATCGAGCCTAACATAGTAATTAAGGATAGGTTTGCATTGTATATTTAATTTGATGTCTAGATATCTTCTTTTAGATTCGTCAAGTAAATCCAACTAAAATGATATAAACTTCATATATTATGGTGGTAAAGTACAACATGATGAGGTTGACCCATTAGAAGTATGGACGCATGGTAATTAATAATGTTCCGACAATGGCGTATGAGATAGTCATGCATACATCTGCATGCCCTTTTACGATTAACGTCTCGCCGTAGTTGGATATATTAATGAAAAGTGAACAATTTAGGATTCTCCACTTTTTGAAATGGAGTACATATCGGTTTTTAAAGCAATGTTTTCATAACCGTATCACTTACAATATTGGAAAGTTTAGAGTTATGAAATTTGATGGTTCAGCCGTGGTTTTGTTACTGTTTAAACTAGTTGTTACAATAAAGAAAATATATATATACAAACTAATAGCAAAATAACATACGGATGAATTAATAATCAAACCAGATAATACTGGTTGTATCTAGAATTAAAAAGTAGTTAAAATTCTAAAATTTAGACTTCATATAACCATAATTATATGCGTAAGTTGCACTATATTTCCCATAAGAATTTATATCTTAAAAAAAGTATGTAACCTAAAATTAAGATGTGATATGATACAGTTTTATTTTTAATGATATTTTAATTATTAATTGAAAAAGTATAAATTTATTAAAAAATAATAAACTTATTTGTTTAATTAGACTGCTGTTAATTGAGATAATATGTTTGCAAATGTTTTATATCATTATGAAACGGAAAGAAATATAATCACAATATCGAGCCTAACATAGTAATTGAGGATAGGTTTGCATTGTATATTTAATTTGATGTCTAGATATCTTCTTTTAGATTAGTCAAGTAAATCCAACTAAAATGATATGAACTTCATATATTATGGTGGTAAACTACAACATGATGAGGTTGACCGATTAGAAGTATGGACGCATGGTAATTAATAATGCTACACAATGGCGTATGAGATAGTCATGCATACATGCATGCCCTTTTACGGTTAACGTCTCGCAGTAGTTGGATATATTAATGAAAAGTGAACAATTTAGGATTCTCCACTTTTGAAATGGAGTACATATCGATTTAAAGCAATGTTTTCATAAACTGCACCCGCTACAATATTGGAAAGTTTAGAGTTATGAAATTTGATGGTTCAGATCCATGGTTTTGTTACCGTTTAAACTAAGTTGTAACAATAAAGAAAATATATATATATAAACTAATAGCAAAATAACATACGGATGAATTAATAATCAAACCAGGATAATATCGTTGTATAGAAAATTAAAAAGTAGTTAAAATTCTAAAATTTAGGACTTCATATAACCATAATTATATGCGTAAGTTACTTTATATTTCTTATAAGAATTTATATCTTAAAAAAGTATGTAACCTAAAATTAAGATGTGATATGAGACAGTTTTATTTTTAATGATATTTTAATTATTAATTGAAAAAGTATAAATTTATTAAAAAATAATAAACTTATTTGTTTAATTAGACCAGTTAATTGAGATAATATGTTTGCAAATTTTTTATATAATTATGAAACGAAGAAATATAATCACAATATTGAGCCTAACATAGTAATTGAGGATAGGTTTGTATTGTATATTTAATTTGATGTCTAGATTTCTTCATTTAGATTCGTCAAGTAAATCCAACTAAAATGATATAACCATCGTATATTATGGTGGTAAAGTACAACATGATGAGGTTGACAAATTAGAAGTATGGACGCGGGGGTAATTAATAATGTTCCGACACATGACGTATGAGATAGTCATGCATACATCTAGCATGCCCTTTTACGGTTAACGTCTAACCGTAGTTGGTTATATATATGAAAAGTGAACAATATAGGATTCTCCATTTTGAAATGCAGTACATATCGGTTTAAACAATGTTTTCATAACCGTACCTTCCACAATATTGGAAAGTTTAGAGTTATGAAATTTGATGGTTCAGCCGTGGTTTTGTTACCGTTTAAACTAGTTGTAACAATAAAGAAAAAAATATATATACAAACTAATAGCAAAATAACATACGGATGAATTAATAATCAAACCAGATAACTTGCGGTTGTATAGAGAATTAAAAGTAGTTAAAATTCTAAAATTTAGACTTCATATAACCATAATTATATGCGTAAGTTGCACTATATTTCATATAAGAATTTATATCTTAAAAAAAGTATGTAACCTAAAATTAAGATGTGATATGAGACAGTTTTATTTTTAATGATATTTTAATTATTAATTGAAAAAGTATAAATTTATTAAAAAATAATAAACTTATTTGTTTAATTAGGCTACACGTTAATTGAGATAATATGTTTGCAAATTTTTTATATAATTATGAAACGAAGAAATATAATCACGATATCGAGCCTAACATAGTAATTGAGGATAGGTTTGTATTGTATATTTAATTTGATGTCTAGATTTCTTCATTTAGATTCGTCAAGTAAATCCAACTAAAATGATATGACCTTCATATATTATGGTGGTAAAGTACAACATGATGAGGTTGACAAATTAGAAGTATGGACGCATGGTAATTAATAATGTTCCGACACATGACGTATGAGATAGTCATGCATACATCTGCATGCCCTTTTACGGTTAACGTCTAACCGTAGTTGGCTATATATATGAAAAGTGAACAATATAGGATTCTCCATTTTCGAAATGCAGTACATATCAGTTTAAAGCAATGTTTTCATAACCGTACCTGCCACAATATTGGAAAGTTTAGAGTTATGAAATTTGATGGTTCGACTGTGGTTTTGTTACCGTTTAAATTGGGGTTGTAATAATAAAGAAAAAATATATATACCAACTAATAGCAAAATAACATACGGATGAATTAATAATCAAACCGGATAATACTTGTTGTATGTAGAATTAAAAAGTAGTTAAAATTCTAACATTTAGACTTCATATAACCATAATTATTATATGCGTAAGTTGCACATATATTTCATATAAGAATTTATATCATAAAAAAAGAACGTAACCTAAAATTAAGATGTGATATGATACAGTTTTATTTTTTAATGATATTTTATTTATTAATTGAAAAAAGTATAATTTTTTTAAAAACATAATAACCTTATTTCATTAATTAGACTCTGTTAATTTGAGATATCATCTTTGCAAATTATTTTATATAATTATGAAAAGAAGAAATATAATCACATTATCGAGTCTAACTTCTAGTAATTAAGGATAGGTTTGCATTGTATATTTAATTTGATGTCTAGATTTTTTTTCTTTAGATTCGTCATGTAACTCCAACAAAAATGATATGACATACGTATCTTATGGTGATAAAGTACAACATGATTAGAGGTTGACCAATTAGAAGTATTGACGCATGGTAATTAATAATGTTACGGCACATTACGGCGTATGAGATAGTCATGCATACATACGCATGCCCTTTTACTTGTTAACGTCTCACCATAGTTGGATATATTAATGAAAAGTGAACAATTTAGGATTACCTCCACTTTTGAAATGGAGTACATATCGGTTTAAAGCAACTGTTTACATAACTTAGTACTCGCCACAATATTGGAAAGTTTAGAGTTATGAAATTTGATGGTCTCACTAGTGGTTTTGTTACCGTTTAAACTAGTTGCTAACAATAAAGAAAAAAATATATATACAAACTAATAGCAAAATAACATACGAATGAATTAATAATCAAACGAGATAATACTAGTTGTATCTCCCCAGAATTAAAAAGTAGTTAAAATTCTAAAATTTAGACTTCACATAACCATAATTATATGCGTAAGTTGCACTGTATTTCCTATAAGAATTTATATCTTAAAAAGTATGTAACCTAAATTTAAGATGTGATATGATACAAGTTTATTTTTAAATGATATTTTAATTATTAATTGAAAAAGTATAAATTTATTAAAAAAATAATAAACTTTATTTGTTCAATTACAACGATGTTAATTTAGATAATAATTTGTTTCCAAATTGTTTTATATAATTATGAAACGTAAGAAATATAATCACAATATCGAGCCTAACATAGTAATTAAGGATAGGTTTGCAATGTATATTTAATTTGATGTCTAAGATATCTTCTTTTAGATTCGTCAAGTAAATCCAACTAAAATGATATAAACTTCATATATTATGGTGGTAAAGTACAACATGATGAGGTTGACCCATTAGAAGTATGGACGCATGGTAATTAATAATGTTACGACAATGGCGTATGAGATAGTCATGCACTACATCTGTGCATGCCCTTTTACGATTAACGTCTCGCCGTAGTTGGATATATTAATGAAAAGTGAACAATTTAGGATTCTCCACTTTTGAAATGGAGTACATATCGGTTTAAAGCAATGTTTTCATAACCGGATCACACACAATATTCGAAAGTTTAGAGTTATGAAATTTGATGGTTCGTCCCGTGCTTTTGCTATCTTGTTAAACTAGTTGTTACAATAAAGAAAATATATATATACAAACTATTAGCAAAATAACATACGGATGAATTAATAATCAAACCGTATAATATCGGTTGTATCTAGAATTAAAAAGTAGTTAAAATTCTAAAATTTAGACTTATTATAACCATAATTATATGCGTAAGTTGCATTATATTTCCCATAAGAATTTATATCTTAAAAAAGTATGTAACCTAAAATTAAGATGTGATATGATACAAATTTTTATTTTTAATGATATTTTAATTATTGAATGAAAAAGTATAAATTTATTAAAAAATAATAAGCTTATTTGTTTAATTAGACTACCGTTAATTGAGATAATATGTTTGCAAATGTTTTATATCATTATGAAAATACGGAAAAATATAATCACAATATCTTGCTTAACATAGCTAATTGAGGATAGGTTTGCATTGTATATTTAATTTGATGTACCAGATATCTTCTTTTAGATTCGTCAAGTAAATCCAACTAAAATGATATGAACTTCATATATTGTGGTGGTAAAGTACAATATGATGAGGTTGACCAGATTAGAAGTATGGACGCATGGTAATTAATAATGTTCCGACAATAGCGTACTTGGAGATAGTCATGTCATGCATCCGCATGTACCCTTTTACGGTTAACGTCTACGTCGTAGTTGGATATATTAATGAAAAGTGAACAATTTAGGATTCTCCACTTTTGAAATGGAGTACATATCGGCTTAAAGCAATGTTTTCATAATCGTACCCGCCACAATATTGGAAAGTTTAGAGTTATGAAATTTGATGGTTCGGCCGTGGTTTTGTTACAGTTAAAACTAAGTTGTAACAATAAAGAAAATATATATATACAAACTAATCGCCAAAATAACATACGTAGATGAATTAATAATCCAACCGGATAATACCTGTTGTATCTAAAAAAATTAAAAAAGTAGTTAAAATTTTAAAATTTAAACTTCATATAACCATAATTATATGCGTAAGTTGGCATTATATTTCCCATAAGAATTTATATCTTAAAAAGTATGTAACCTCAAAAATTAAGATGTGATATGAGACAGTTTTATTTTTAATGATATTTTAATTATTAATTGAAAAAGTATAAATTTATAAAAAAATAATAAACTTATTTGTTTACTTAGATCGCTAGTAATTGAGATAACATGTTTGCGAATTTTTTATATAATTATGAAACGGAAGAAATATAATCACAATATCGAGCCTAACGTAGTAATTGAGATATAGGTTTGTATTGTATATTTAATTTGATGTCTAGATTTCTTCATTTAGATTCGTCAAGTAAATCCAACTAAAATGATATAACCTTCAATATATTATGGTGGTAAAGTACAACATGATGAGGTTGACAAATTAGAAGTATGGACGCATGGTAATTAATAATGTTCCGACACATGACGTATGAGATAGTCATGCATACATTCGCATACCTTTTACGGTTAACGTCTAATCGTAGTTAGCTCTATATATATGAAAAAGTGGAGACATATAGGATTCTCCACTTCTCGAAATGGAGTACATATCGGTTTACAGGGAATGTTTTCATAGCAGTACTGCGTGATAGTTGGAAAGTTTAGAGTTATAGGAATTTGATGGTCCACCTTGGTTTTGTTACCGTTTAAATTAGTTTTAAAATAAAGAAAAAAATATATATACCAACTAATAACGAAATAACATATGGATGAATTAATAATCAAACCGGATATCTATTGGTTGTATCTAGAATTAAAAAGTAGTTACAATTCTAAAATTTAGACTTCATATCCATAATTATATGCGTAAGTTGCACTATATTTTCCTCCATAAGAATTTATATCTTAAAAAAAGTATATAACCCTAAAATTAAGATGTGATATGAGACAGTTTTATTTTTAATGATATTTTAATTATTAATTGAAAAGGTATAAATTTATTAAAAAATAATAAACTTATTTGTTTAATTAGACTACGTTAATTGAGATAATATGTTTGCAAATTTTTTATATAATTATGAAACGTAAGAAATATAATCACAATATCGAGCCTAACATAAGAATTGAGGATAGGTTTAGGATTATATTTAATTTGATGTCTAGATTTCTTCATTTAGATTCGATCAGGAAATCCAACTAAAATGATATGACCTTCATATATTATGGTGGTAAAGTACAACATGATGAGGTTCGACAAATTAGAAGTATGGACGCATGGTACTTAACAATGTTACGACACATGACGTATGAGATAATCATACATACATCCGCATGCCTTTTTTACGGTTAACGTCTAACAGTAGTTGGCTATATATATGAAAAGTGAACAATATAGGATTCTCCACTTTCGAAATGGAGTACATATCAATTTAAAGCAATGTTTTCATAACCGTACACTGCCACAATATTGGAAAGTTTAGAGTTATGAAATTTGATGGTTCACCCGTGGTTTTGTTACCGTTTAAATTAGTTTTAAAATAAAGAAAATATATATATATACCAATCTAATAGCAAAATAACATATGGATGAATTAATAATCAAACCTGATAATACTTGCACATTGTATCTAGAATTAAAAAGTAGTTAAAATTATAACATTTAGACTTCGAAGATAACCATAATTATATGCGTAAGTTGCACTATATTTCCTATAAGAATTTATATCTTAAAAAAAGAAAGTAACCTAAAATTAAGATGTGATATGATACAGTGGTTTATTTTTAGTGATATTTTAATTATTAATTGAAAAAGTATAAACTTATTAAAAAATAATAAACTTATTTGTTTAATTAGTCTCGCTATTAATTTGAGATAATATGTTTGCAAAATTTTTATATAATTATGAAACAGAGAAATATAATCACAATATCGAGTTTAACATAGTAATTGAGGATAGGTTTGCATTGTATATTTAATTTGATGTCTAGATTTCTTCTTTTTTTAGATTCGTTATAGTAAGTATCCAATCTAAATGATATGAAACTTTATATATATTATGGTGATAAAGTACAACATGATGAGGTTGACCGATTAGAAGTATGGACGCATAGTAAATTAATAATGTTACGACACATGGCGTATGAGATAGTCATGCGTACATCCGCATGCCTCTTTTTACGTAAGACGTCTCGCAGTAGTTGGATATATTAATGAAAAGTGAACAATTTAGGATTCTCCACTTTGAAATGGAGTACATATCA